>ML327085.1:0-47650 GCA_005239505.1 Nicotiana paniculata
GAGCATTGTGTATGCTTTTTGATATATTTGAGGCATTGTGGTGCCGTTGTGGACTCGTAGATATGTTGGTAAATTTCTTTCACTGCAATTATGATATGTACCCTTGTTGGTTAATTCTTAATAACTCTGTTGATACACATATATTGAGTTATTGTATAACGATCATATTTGCTACATTCGTGTTGTGGTGTGTTTGTATTTTCTAAGACTTGTTCCAGAGGTGTTTAAAGTGGCGGGTCGAAGATCTTACTGGGTTATATTTACGTATAACTCACTCCTTGACTGCATCTCTATGCAGATACCGTTGCGGGAGATAAAGCTAGTGGCTAACTAGTTTGTTCGAGTGGATCCTATTGCCGAGGTGAGTCACCGCATTGTTCGTGGAAGCTTTCGTTTCAGACTTACCTAGCTCGTGTTAGTTATTTTCTTTTTTTTTCTTTGGGGTTAGCATACTCGTCGATAAAACCCATGTTACTCTGTTAGATACTCCATGGTCTTAGTGTGGGATTTGGGCTAGAGTTTCATTATTTGAGTGATTGTTGGTTTTTCTATCGATTGACTAAGGTATTGAGCGATAATCATTTCCTCTTTAATTATTAATAGTATTATTAGGCCTGCATTTTTTTTTCTCTCAGTGTTTGTGTAAATGGTTAAACGTTAGAGAAAGGGGTTCGCCTGGCAGGTGGTATTAGTTGGGTATCAGTCACGTCTAGGAGGTAATTTGGGATATGACAAATGCTAAGCTAATGATCGCATCAATCCATTCAAAATCTCATCTATTATTACTAATTAAAATAATAGCCACAATTTTATAGTACTAGCATTACTCTGCGTGGCTTCTGCACCTCATGTGTCCTGTAGCTGCTAGGTTGAGTTATTAAGTCATGCTAGATGCTACTAATACAAAATAAATATAAGCAGAATCTTGGTATATGTCTGAAGTAGTGGCGATGTTAGAAATTTTTTCAAGGGTATTCAAATTTAAAAGAAGTGAAAAAGATTTTCGATAAAGAATGTTTAATATGTATTATATACCTCTAAAATGTAATATTTTATTTATATACACATTGCAGTTTTTTGACGAATGGGGGTCAGACCCCTTGTGACTGGTTTTAAGTAATAACACAAGCTGTCAAGAATCCATAACTTCCCGCAATGAAATAATATTACTCCACTCCACTTTCCAAAAGAAATAGATCTCACATGTAGAAATTTAGAATTTATTGATATATTACCTTTGGCCAATTTGTAGTGAACTAGTTTGTGGTTATTGTTGTTGTTAGTTGTATATTATGTTTATACATGTTCCTTAAGAACATTAACGAATTTGAATAGGTATAGGTATTAAAACCAGCATATTTGATTTGTTTTCCCAAAAAAGATTAAACAAATTTAAAATATGTTAGATGCTACTTTGATTTGTTTTCTTTTTCTAATTTATTTTCTTTTACTCTAAGTAAAAGGCAGGTTAATTTCTTTATCGTCTCCGTATTTAACTTCACCTAATACGTATCATTAAACCTTCGTCTGAATATTATTTAATTCAATCTAAAAAATACTATGCTTCGTGTATATAAATTGTATTCTAGATATTTTTAATACTCATTAATAAGTCATTTATCTTGTCTTTTCAACAAAGGATATAACGATATACTCTTTAAAGACATATTATTTCTTGTGAAATATGATAGTGCCTAATATTATGTAGGGTGAGTTGGTTGGGCATCTAAGGAATTTGATTCTCCGTTCGTTAATTCTTGTATTTTTGAACAATACAAGTACAACTTGTCAAATTCATCAAAATTTAAATGAGTTAGTGTGAGTATAAATATTATTTTAAGAGTTAAAACAAGCATAGTATAAAAATATTTAAACAGTCGGGTTAATTTAAAAAATATTAAGTAGTAGAGAACAAAAAAATTAGGATATCATCGTTAAAAAATATAAAGAGAAAAAAGACAAAATTATTGCATTACACAATGAATGATTATTTAGAAACTTACTTTTGTATATACACTAGTGGGTGTTTGCCCGGGCTGCCCAACAACTTTTATACGCACACTTTTTCGGCTATCGTATATAAATAGTTTCTAGTGCAGGTTAAAAGTGGTAATAACTCTTTAATACTGTTGTTAACATCATTTGTTAAGCCACGTTTGCATTTAAATTTGCAATGTTGGTTTTTCATATGACGATAAATTCATATATTTGAGGGCTACTTGCTTTGAAAATTAGAAATAAGTATGTGAGCAATCATTATTTATATGTATACGTTGGTTCAGTTCTTTCATCACAAGAGAGTGAAAGAAGTTGTTAAAAAACAATAAAACTGAATGTGAAAGAGTAAACATAGATGCTGATCGAATACATCTGGATGGTGAAACAAACCAAAATAGTAGTAAAACAAATTATTCGACTACAAAAAATTTTGGTTCATACGATAAGGTGAACAAGTATGTATTCTTCGAATGAAATTTACCAAAAACAGAAATAGACTTGTCTCAACTACAAACCAGATTGTAGACAGATTGCTTTCTGGATGATGAACACCTGGGCAACAGTTAGGTATCATTGTGTATGTATATACTAAAGAAATAACAGATTTGATTTTTTAACTTGTTTCTGAAGTTGGAAAAGCTACTTCAATATTAAGATCATGTTGTATGTGAAACATCGTTCCATCAAGATTCACATGATTTGCATTTGTGATTGTTGCCTGTCAATATTTGAGGCGGCGTTGCAACAACTTTTCTTCTTTCTGAGTCATTGCTAAAGAGTTATCTATTTTACAGTGTTTGGTATTTTTATCATGAGCTTCGATTACTGAGCAAGAATTCTTTTTTGATTGGTTTTTCGCAAGTGTTGGCACGTCAATGTGAGACCTTGTAAATATATTGCACAATGAATATCTATGGAGTAACTCATGCCACACAATAATAGAATAAGATATCACAATATAAACTGGGACATCAACACACAAAAAGCCACCAAATACAGAAAGATGGTCATCTAATTGGCAACGTAACTCTAATCAGCAAAAAACAATGTATAAAACTCAAATGAACAAAGCACCACAAATGAAAATAGATTAGTCGTTGCTAGCTTTGCAGGAAAAAGGAAATGTTAATTAAATTCAGAAACCAGCCGAAAGTATGCAAACATCTCCGTAAAGTCATCTCAGAAGATTTAATTCTAGCGATTGTGAAGTATATACAAAAGATCGACCAACTATTTTACCTCAATTATATAGTTTAATCGAATAGATGAGATAATATAATTTAAAAATAACAGAAGGTGTCAATGAAGAGAGAAGAGTGCAAAAATGACATACAATATTAGCTAGAATGCAATCTTAGTCATATTCAAATCTTTTAGTTGCCTGTGCACATTGTTCGTCTGAAACTTGTAATGTCTCTTCTGTTACTCGTGGCCATAGCTTTGAACTGCATTGCCTGCTACTGAGCTCTCGCTCTCATTCCCTACCAAATGCAATATCACCTCAATTTGATTGATTCCGGATGAAAAATCTATTGCTCTCTATGTGGTTCTCCTCAAGACAAGAAAGATGAAATGGTTCTCCTCAGCTGCAATAGTGGACAGAATCAAAAGGTTAATTTTGCAAGGTCATGAAACGACACAATAAGCTTAAGACAATAGGGAAAATAAAGAAAAAGAGGAAAGTGGAAGAAAATAACATGAAAAAGTTGGCTGGGATGGAGAATGCTTTGTGTACCCTAACAACAACTGGAGCAAGCTATGCTTCCAATTTAAGCTTATAGGGAATTCAAAGAGGTCCAGCTAAAGTTGCTCAAATTAAAAGCAAAGATGGCATTCGCAACCAAAAGATTGTAAGTCATGAATTGTACTCACAGAGAATTTATTGATTACTGAAATAAAGAGTAAAAAAATGCAACAATTTGTTGTACAAGCTCTCTCGTAGGCGCCACCAGTAATGCCAAAAGTCCATCACCACGTTGAAGAGGTTGTTGAGCCAAACAATGCTGCATGGAAAGAGAATAACATGTATCATAATTATTGAACATCACAGCAATTGAAGCATCTCATATAAGCAAGATCAAGTATAACACTGACAGATTCACAATATGACATGGAAATGAAATACGCAACGACTTGTATCGTAGGTATCTTCCGACTACCAGTTTCAGCACAAACCAAGAGATCTCTTCCATTAGCAGCAATTGGCATCGATTGAGCTTGCATAGAAGTCATGAGTGCACGGTAGCCATGCTTTTGAATATCCTTGATGATGCAAGAAATAAGCAGGATCCAAATAATTCAATAATAATGCCCCTTAAAATAAAAAGTAAATATAGGGATTTCTCAACGTTGAATTTAATTATTCAACTAACATATCAGGAAATGATTCAGTCGTCTTTCAGTTCAAGTGAACCCTGCATAGGTCGGTCAGGTTTCATTTGGAACTGCAATAACGCAAAACATGCTTAAAGTGAGCTAGGAATATGAGCGTATGGTAAGCACAAGCTAAACCAGAGGTTGATACCCAACCATAATAGGCATTGTATTTTTCAGATTAATATCAGGAACTGAATACACACTTGTATTGTGGAGCTAATATAGTCAGTGTCGTCGAATGCAGTCATGTGGGGATAGGCGGGCATTTCTTTGTTTCACATTTGGAACACTGGTTGCAGAGAGGTTCGCTCTTCAGCTCAGGCATTGCACCAGAAATGCCACAGGTCATTACCAGCACCAGAAGCAAAATATTTGCATCCATCTCAAGTGTTTCTCTGCCAATTCAACTTTCTGTCTCGTAAGCCTTTATATAAGTACTTCATTAGTTTCTATATTTTGCATTCTTCTTGTTCTTGATTTCATCAGTGTCCTCTAAGGAATTTGCACCAATTCTGTAGCTTATAGTTATAGATTGGAACTATATATTATAAAGTAGCTAGCTTTGTTCTTACCAGAGTTTTATAACATTGAAGTCTTCAAACATTATAACTCTCCATACAAACATACATTTCAATATTTCTCTTATTTCTTATTGACATAAATAGTAAGAAACAAATTAAATAGGAATCACATGTTATGTGGTAGATATCAAGAAACATAGAACTTGAAGCAAAGCATCACGCAACCCAATAATTCTGGCAGGAGCAACCAATAACACGTTCGTTATAGTTTACAATTAAAACTGGATTACCATCCTAGGATTATTAGCTGATGATCATATCAAGCTTAAGCAAATTTTCAATTGTAGATAACATAGTAAAATTAAGAGTAACAGAATGAGTAGCCATGTAATTAATTGGTACTTGGATACTGAGTTCACTAATTTTCCCAGTGTCTTCATTTTGACATTTCTTTTACTTCGTTTCTATAATTGAAAGCTATTGTGTTGGCAACTGGAAATAAGAAACCAAAAAGGTTACACAAAATACTTTATCAAAAGTAAGACATGAACTTCTACTTTTTGTTCCCTTTTTTTTTCCTACTGGATGTTGGGGTCTTAGTTATTTAATCTGTTTTTTTAATCAAAGTAAATACATTCTCATTAATGAACGGGCCAAAACAAAAGCAAACGTGTACAAGAAGTATACCAAAAAAGATAGAAAAACGACAGAAAATACGATTCTCAATGAAATACACCCAATCTTCTATACAACAATGAACATCATGGGTGCACCAAAAGAAAATAAGGGATCGATACGAGGCTACTCATCAACTGATCTCTACCCATTCAAATGCTCTTCTATTTCTTTCTTTCCAAATAACCCACATGATTACTAGTGGATGGACTGTGCCTTCTCCTCCTCCTCCCACAACATCTAAACATTAACTTTTTTACAGTTTTTGGCAATACCCATGAGATGCCAAACCACTCAAGTATTTCCCACCATAGTTTATTCGGGTATTCTTCCCTCCAAGGATGCTCAATATACCAATGTTGTAGACGTGATTCCAACTTTATCCAGGATCTTGTTTTCATGCCTTGACCATTAGATCCCTTTGGGAACTCAAGTCCTCTATCCTAGCTTTCTTTCATTAATTTAGTATTTTCTGTGAGGAAGAATTTCGAAGCATATACCTCTTTTTTGGGTGTACACCGATTTTGCAGGCTTTTGCATTCTATGTTATCTCAATCAATGGTCGTGTTGCTTGTAGTTGTTTCTCAATACAAATTATATAGCCATTGCACAATCCTCTTTGTCTATGTACATAGTTGATTGGTATTGGGGGATGAATTAGTTAAAGTGCAAGCAAAAAAAAAAAGTTAGCCGAGACACCACCGTTTGGAATAAAGTTATTTGGAGATGCTATATTTTATTTAAAATAAGAATCCGTGTACCATGAAGAAAGTAAACTTTACAAAAGCACAAATAATAGAGGTAGTGCTTTATTGTCACGGTTTATATGGGTGTTTGCATTTTAAATAAAAGGGAAAAAGAGGACAATATTAAGCCCAATTCAATTGATTGTGGTTAACATTAAGGTGGCACTTGAATTTGAATCCCCACCCCCTCCCCCCACCCCCCACAAATTTGAGTGTCTGGTTTGATACGTAAGCTTATTTGTGAAGAAAAATCCAAAATGTTATTCCGTTAACTACAAACGGATATTTTGTTGTTTTTCCTTCTTTTTTTTTTTTTGCAAAAACTATTTGTTGTGCGATTGTTGGATTTCGCTAAAGCATTTAAGCTGGTGATTGCGAACTCTAATTTTTCGAAGAAGGAAGAGCATTTGGTTTAGTTCCGAAGAACGATGCGAAGACTCGGATTAACTACCTCCTCCTCAGAAGGTGTGATAGAGGGCTGTGTAAGGATGGCAAGGATATCCCGCGGGAGATCCTTGTGGCACAACATAGTCTCTTGGTGATGGATGTTGGTATCATGATAAAGAGGAAGAAGAGGCATGTTCGAGGATGATCGAGGATCAGTTGGGGGAGCCTTGACTAAGGATAAAGCTCAGGTGTTGGAGGGGAGGTTAACGGCGATAAGAGCTTGGATGAGTAGCGGGGACGCGAGCGCCATGTGGATGATGATGGAGAATTGTATAAGTGTTGGTATCATGATAAAGAGGAAGAAGAGGCATGTTCGAGGATGATCGAGGATCAGTTGGGGGGAGCCTTGACTAAGGATAAAGCTCAGGTGTTGGAGGGGAGGTTAACGGCTATAAGAGCTTGGATGAGTAGCGGGGACGCGAGCGCCATGTGGATGATGATGGAGAATTGTATAAGTGAGGCGGCGTGAGAGGTATTAGGGGCCCCGAGGAGTTACTCTGGCGGGCACAAAGGTGACTGGTGGTGGAATGAAGTGGTCTTAGGTAAAGTGGAATCGAAGAAGGATCCGTACCTGAAATTAGTAGGGAGCGTAGGCGAGAAGGAGAGGAGAGCGAATAGAGAGAGGTATAAGGTAGCTAGGAGGCTAAGACTGCAAATTTTGGTCGTCTGTACAAGGAATTGGGGGACAACGGCAGGGATAAGAAGTTATTCCGGCTGGCCAAGGCGAGAGAGAGGAAGGATCGGGATTTGGACCAAGTGAGTTGCATCAAAGACGAAGATGGTAGAGTATTGATGGGTGAGACTCAGATTAAGAGGAGATGGCGGGTGTACTTTCATAAACTTCTGAATAAAGAATGGGATAGGGATATTGTGCTAGGTGAATTGAGGTATTCTGAGAGTCGCCGAGATTTTAGGGATTGTAGACACATTAAGGTTGGGGAGGTCGTAGGGGCTATGCCTAAGATAAGTACGGGTTGAGCAACTGGGCCAAAAGAAATTCCGGTATAATTTTGGAGGTGTGTGGGTAGAGCAGGCTTGGAGTGGTTAAGTAGGTTGTTTAATGTTATTTTCAGGACAAAGAGGGTACCTAACGAGTGGAGATGGAGTACGGTGGTACCGCTGTACAGGAACGAATGTGATATCGAGAGTTGTTATAAGGGGTATCAAGTTACTAAGTCATACCATGAAAGTTTGGGACTGGGTGGTGGAAATGAGGGTAAGAAGGACGATGTCTATATCCGAAAATTAATTCGGGTTTATGTCGGGTTGTTCAACTACGGAATCTATTCACCTTATTAGGAGGTTGGTGGAATAGTACATGGATAGAAAGAAGGATATGCACATGGTGTTTATTGACCGGAGAAAGTGTATGACAAGGTGCCTAGAGAGGCCTTTTGGAGATGCGTGGTGGCTAAAGGTGTGCCAGTCCCTTACATCATGGCGATTAAGGACGTGTATGACCGAGCTACGACTCGGTTTAGGACAGTGGGAGGCGACTTTGAGTATTTTCCGGTTGTTATGGGGTTGCACCAAGGATTTTCGCTCAACCTGTTTTTATTTGGCTGGTGATGGATGCTCTGACACACCATATTCAAGGGATGTGTCATGGTGCATGTTATTAGGATGACATAGTTCTGATTGATGAGACATGAGGCGGCGTTAACGAGAGGCTGGAGGTTTGGATATAGAACCTTAAGTCTAAGGGTTTCAAGTTGAGCAGTACGAAAACAGAATACTTGGAGTGCAAGTTCAGCAGCGAGTCGAGGGAAAAGGGCATAGACGTGAGGCTTGGATCTCAAGTCATCCCCAAGAGAGGCCGTTTCAAGTACCTTGGGTCAGTTATACATAAGAATAGGAAGATCGACGAGAATGTCGCACACCGTATAAGGGTGGGGTGGATGAAATGGAGGTTAGCATCTGGGGCCTTGTGTGACAAGTAAGTGCCACCGATGCTCAAAGGTAAGTTTTATAGAGCGGTGATTAGACCAGCCATGTTGTATGGGGTAGAGTGTGTGCCAGTTACGAACTCACATATCCAGAAGATGAAAGTAGCAGAAATAAGGATGTTGAGGTGCATGTGCGGGATCACTAGGATGGATTAGATTATGAATGAAAATATTTGGGAAAAGGTGGGTGTGATACTCCTATGGATGACAAGATGCGGGAATCGAGGCTCAGATGGTTCGGGCACGTGCAGAGGAGAAGCCGAGAATCCCCAGTATGGAGGTGTTAGCGGTTGGCGTTGGCTGGTACGAGAAGAGGTAGAGGACTACCTAAAATTATTGGGGAGAGGTGATCGGGTAGGACAAGACGCGATTTTAGATTTTCGAGGACATGGCCTTTGATAGGAAGGTGTGTAGGCCGAGCATTAAGGTTGTAGGTTAGAAGGTAGTTGAGCATTTTTCTATTGCATTCTGGGTGAGAGTCTAGCCTGATAGAGTTTTGTCTTAGACCTGCTAGTGGTTTAATGTTGTGTCTAAACTATTCTTCATTTTTTCATAGTACCGGGCCTTATTTACTTGTTACTGTTTCTGATCCTTATGTTGCTGTTATTATTTCTATGATTACTGTTGATAGGGTACTGATTTATTGTCTATGTTCGTCTTCTTGAGCTGAGGGTCGTTCGGAAACAACCTCTCTATTCTTCAGGGTAGGGGTAAGGCCTGCGTACTCACTATCCTCCCCAGACCCCACTTGTAGGATTATAGTGGGTGGTGGATGTTGTTGTTGTATTTGTTGTGCGATCAATCCAAACATAATTGTTTCTAACACGTTTTGAGGAACAAACCAGAAAACTATCCAACACCAAGAGATTTTCCATAGGAAAATATTATTCTTTTAAAATAAGTAGTATTTAAACCTGCGCGATGCGCGGATGGTACTTTTGAATATTAGTATGACAATATTGTTCTTACCATATAATCAGACCAGAAAAATAAGCAGAATGTATCAAATATTAAAGTCACCCCTGTAACATTGATATGTAAATTATACGTAGAACCTTACATCCAATAACTTAAGCTTGAGTTAGTCAAGCTTAAATCTTCTAAAGGAAGAATTCTTCAACTACTTTCATGCATTATATCACACTTTCTACCTCTCTGAGTAGCATCAATATTAAGAGTATATCTAAAAGGTATATAATAAAACAAATTTTTTCAGTGTAGATAATGAGGTCTACCTTTCTTCTATGACTGTAGGTGTGTGTCAAATTCATTATCATCTTGCCTGGGACAAAGTGGTGTGCGACTCTATTGTGCTCATGACATTAAGTTTGGGGACTGCTTACATCATATTGCAGGTGAAACATATCAACAAAGAGACATGGACTTCTTAGATTCTGAAAAAGAGTGTTCCAGAGATGAATGAGAAAAGATAATGTTCCACTAAGCAAATAATAAGGGAAGTATTTGGGGCATCCTTATATAATGGGAAAAGTATATCAATGCAACCATTTTTCCCTAACTGAGTCCTGAGAATCTAACCAAGAGTATTTGATACAATTTTTCATTAGCGCCACAATTACTGTGTATCTGCACTTTTTGTAAAAACATTGACAGTTACCTTAATTTGAAATAAGAAATTGCATACCCACATATTAAAAACAAAGAATAAAATCAGAAGGACCAGTCTTCAAAACTCTTCTTCAGTACCACCCATTCATTCCTGTCTATAGAATCCCATTTTGTTGGACTTCAATATATGATACATAAAATATATATCAGAAGTTTGAAGTCTGACAAACACAAGTAGATATAGAAACCGGAACTACACAAAGACACTTATTCAACACCTGTTTTATTCACTTAACTCACATATAACATTCATAAGAACCTATTATATCATTCTTTGATGATATAATAACATAAATGTTGACATGCGATATTAATGCAATATTTCTAAAATATGCAGTTGCACTATCAAGGCACTTCTAACATAAATAAAGTTCATATCACATAGAGTCAACTAATTTCAGATACTAAATCATGATCCTAAATAGTAGAAACCAATTTAAAACACCATTAAAACTACTTCAAATTGTACCAAAGTACTTGCTAATGCAATTGAACGAATAATGTCATTTAAACGGGAGTAAATGTTTTCACGGATTTTTCTCTTGTTTGATCACTTTTTTAACCTTGTTACTTGAGAATTGTGCCAGATCATCACCAACATCTACTACAGAGGACCCATTCTCTTCTCTACTTCTTTTGGCAGGGATCTTTGCAGGAGAAGTCATCATTATCAGCCATTGAATCCTACAAAGGAAAAATAAATTATTAAAACCATATTGTATATTAGAAACTATACAGGCAAAGTTTAAATTATTCACGTTGAAAGTTGTGTATGCATCAGTGCGTTGTTCACACTCAAAATCAGGGTCCTATTAAGAAACACATAACATAATTAATTTAAACTTGATAATCCCTTATATAAAATCAAAAGGAAAATTGGTATATTATGAAGTATTTGAGTAACGATCACATACAGTGAATGTATCATCTTGTGGAGATTGGCTATATTGTTGTATAAGGTTATCGTCCTGGCTGATCTTAACAATATTATAAATTTCCGCATGCACTTTAATGTTGACAGTCACTTTAAACATGACTTTTTTGTCAAGAATATCATACAACTCCACTGGATAAGAACACTCATCAACACCACCAGAAGTCTAAGACCGGATTAGTGTTAGAAGTGCTAAACCATAAAAAATCAAAGTAAAAAATACAACTACTAAACCATCCCTAAAATCGTTAGCCTGCAATTTCATTATGGTAGGAATGGTATCAAAAAAAGAAAAAATAGAGCTCTTCATTTTGAGTGATATAACAAATGGTCAGTTCTAATAAATATAAGGTTGTTTTTGATGTCTAGAATATTTGCTATAATTTTGCAAACATAACATATTTATCTTTTTACGCTTATTGAAAAAATATACCTTAATTGAACTTTCATTTAACTCATTTGCAGACTTCCCAATGAGAGTTGTTGCTTCACGATCCCAAAGCATCAAAGATATAAAACCAGTGCGATCCATTACTTGCACTCGAAGTTTGTACCTGAAAGACACATTTAGAATAAGAAATTGAAACTTTAGTTTTATTTAATTTTTTAAGTAAATAGAGATTGTCATCAAACCTATGAGTGGTAGAACTATCAAGGCGGTCACATTTCTTGCAGTGAAATTTACTTCCAATTTTATCAACCTTCTTCGAGCATCTCTTGCACCCCAAAAATGACCATTCTTTTTCAAGTAGCAGATTCACTACAGTCACAACAATCCAAATGTGTCCAATGTTTGTTTGTGCACATTCAAACTGTGATAAAAATGTAAAACAATCTGCAGGACACTTGATATGTCTGCTATGTATGCATCATGACACATCATCTGATCTGAGAGTGGTTGGTGACAAGCTGAAGGATATTTTAGAGGTGAATGTTATTGCTATTCAACACTTTAAATTTGAAAAAAAGTTTCCTTTCTTTAATGTCTTTATATTTACCCATTCATGAAAAATACAACGTAAATCAAATTGGCACTATATAGTTTCCCCATTGCTCAGGGGTATGGAATATACTATTATTTTGCCTTGTAGAATAACTTTCAGGAGAAATATACCACCTCTTCTGTCACTCACATTGGAACAAAGGCTGAAAAGATTTGAAATGGATAGATTTTCTTTGCTGTGAAAAAAAAAAAATTGTTCTTGCACTAAAGGAGAGTACAGGGTACCCAGCCCATTTGCAAGTTTGCAAGTACAGTTCCTACAAAAACATCAAATGTTTTCTGATAGTTTTATCAATATGGAATTATAAGTTACCCTGTTCTATATAATCTGTATTTGCTCATTTCATAATCTTCTTAAATCAACATTACAGTGGTTAGTAATGTTGGTGATCACATTCAAATGGCTGTAGCTTGATAATAGTTTTTTCGGATAGTTAACATAAGGTGCTGAATTATGTGCAGTGTTATAAATACACAACATAACATAAGTCGAGTACTAAAGGAGTTTAATAGATTAATCACCTCCATGCAGTCGACCAATTCTCTAATAGTTTTAAGTTCTACAGTTCCAGTAGCCAACTCATCAGAAACAGAATAACTACGCTGAGAAGGTATTTGACTGATCCTGGAAGAGTTAACTTCAGTCATACTTGCCAATCTGTATTTACGCAAGGTTGTATTAGTTTTATCAATAAACAATTATTTTTTTAGTATCCACATACACTTTCTTATCAAATAACTAACCTGGACTTAAAATCAGCAGCTTGAGGAAGATCCGGGTTAATCCAGAGCTTTGAGTCACGCCACGTATTACGCACAGAATACTTGCCTATATATAACTTTAGTTTATGAACTAAAAAAATAAATATCCAATGTCATCAAGACAATAGAAATACCTTAAAATTTGTGAGCTTTTATCAGATGCATAACAACTATGACTGGTTGATGGGGTGATCCCTCTAAATGTGGCAAGATCTGATCTATGAATTCTCCCCAAAACGTTGCCGAGATATTATTCCTCCTGCATGATTTATATAACAACTTAATGATACAGCAATAGGTAACCTTGTAAAAGTATATAACATAGTAAATTCAAAAAAAATACGGAAGACAAACCCTAAGGAGTAACTAAATTCAAAAAAAATCAGGTACTATCTATATATAAATTAATATATATATATAGTCATATATATCGGCATAATATTATTTAGTTGATATAAATAAGAAACAAAATACGTGTGTTTAGGCAAAAGTTCCATAAAAATATCCGAAAAATCTGTGATCAGCTCATAAAATTAGTTGTTAGGCCGAAAAATCTGGCTTAGACAAAATTGCCTCCGAAAAATCTGGCTTAGAGATATCAAATACCATATATTAGAAGGCTCTAAAAAGGATTCTGCTGGATCTTAAAAATTCTTTAAGAAGAAAGAGAGAGCGAAGAAGAATTCGAAATTTGGTAAACATTTTAAGAAGAGATGCATACGGCGACAAATATGGAATTGCAACCGAAAAATCTGGCTTAGATATATCAAATACCATATTTTAGAAGCCTCTAAAATCGACATCTGCTGAGAATTGAAATTTTTTTAAGAAGAGAGATGAAGAATAGGCGAAGAAGAATTGAAAATTTTGGGAATATTTTTAGACGAGAAAGGAGCGGTAAATGCTGATGAGGCTTACCCATATTGGACTCGGTGTATTTTACAACTTAAGATATTGGGATTTTTGCATCCGTACCCGCTTTTTGTGTCACGTTTGCGGGACTGAAGTAGCAAAGGCAATCAAGCAAAACTTCAGTTTTCTAGTAAAAGGCTTGCGAACTTAAGATCTAGAGCTGAAGTTGTTGTCTTGTAACTAGGGAACTTGAGCATACGAGGCTGAAGTTCTCCATTTATAAAAACAAAAACTTCAGCATACACTGGGGAACTTCAGTCCTAGAGCTGAAGTTTTGTTTTGTAACTGGGTAACTTCAGCATACGGGGCTGAAGTTCTCCATTTATAAAAACAAAAACTTCAGCATACACTGGGGAACTTCAGTCCTAGAGCTGAAGTTTTGTTTTGTAACTGGGTAACTTCAGCATACGGGGCTGAAGTTCCCCGGTTATAAAGACAAAAACTTGTAACTAGGGAACTTCAGCATACGAGGCTGAAGTTCTTTAGTTATAAAAACAAAAACTTCAGCACATGGGGCTGAAATTTCCCCCAGTTACACTAGGGAACTTCAGCCATAGAGCTGAAGTTTTGTCTTTGTAACTGGAGAACTTCAGCATACGGGGTTGAAGTTCCCCAGTTATAAAGACAAAAACTTCAGCATACGGGGCTGAAGTTCCCCAGTTATAAAGATAAAAACTTCAGCATACGGGGCTGAAATTACCCAGTTACACTGGGGAACTTCAGCTCTAAAGGTGAAGTTGTCTTTATAACTGGGGAACTTCAGCATACGGGCTGAAGCTCCCCAGTTATAAAGACAAAACTTCAGCATAATGGGTTGAAGTTCCTCAGTTTACAAAGACAAAACTTCAGCTCCAGAGCTGAAGTTTTGTCTTTGTCTGTCTTTATAACTTGGGAACTTCAGCTCTAAAGCTGAAGTTTGTAACTGGAAAATTTTGTCTTTGTAACTGGGGAACTTCAGCCCCGTATGCTGAAGTTTTGTCTTTATAACTAGCGAACTTCAGCTTAACTGGTGAACTTCAGCTCAGCAAGGGGAAGGGAGCTGAAATTATTTAAAAAGTGGGTACAAGTTAAAAGTTTTTAAAAAAGCGGGTATAGGTTAAATGGGGGAGACCAAATAGGATACCCCGCGCAATTTTACACAATATTTTCCAATCGTTAATATAGGAAATTCTAATAACTTACCCATCTGGTTGTTCCAGCTTAGATTTTAATAAATTAAGTTGCCGTGTGTCTTTTTAATAAGTTGTCACTTGGCTAAATAAGATGGCAAACTTTCTTGCTTTAATGTATATGTAGATTGGCATATAAATGTAAATGACCCTTTCACATCTTAAAGTTGGGTAGATCATGTCCTTGTAAAAAAAATTAGGCTGGATCATGTCTACACATTTGGTATGTAATTGATGAACTTTGGCTGTTCTATTTACTTGCTTTTTGATTTTCCTTCTAAACCTTACTTTCCCAAGAACTCGACAGAACACTTAGGATCTTTCGCACGAGTTTATTTCTGGGAATAACTTCACCTAGAGAATGAAGTTCATTGATGATAGAGGTAAACCTGGTATGCATGTCCTGTATGGACTCATCTTCCCTCATCTTGAACAGTTTATATTTTGTAGTGAGCATGTCTATCTTGGACTGCTTTACTTGTGTTGTTCCTTCATGTGCCGTTTGCAGGGCATCCCAGATCTCCTTAGCTGACTGACAAGCAGAGATCCTATTGTATTCATCAGGTCCGATGCCACAAACAAGAATTTTCTTTGCGCGAAAATTCTTTTCCACGGCTTTTCGATATGCCTCATCGTACTCCTTTCTAGTTTTTGGTATTATAGGACCTGTTTCTCCAAGATTTTTTAATGTCACATGAGGTCCATCACAAATGATGTCCCAAAGCTCGGAGTCTTCAGCCATGATAAAGTCATGCATTCTCGTTTTTCACCAACCATAGTATTGGCCGTTGAATCTTGGGGGTCTATAGGTTGATTGTCCTTCTTCAAAATTGGGCGGAGCAGCCATTAGAGATCCTTTCTAGGTGTTAAACTTTCAGAAAGAACCCGCTCTGATACCAATTGAAGGTTTCTTAGAGTCCACCAACCAGTGGAGTGACCAGGTCCTCTACTAGTTCCCATAGAATTACGTGCTAGAAAAACGAGTAAAGAGACAAAGGATTTTTACATGGAAAAATTCCTCTTAAGGGGACAAAAAACCACGACCTACTCTTGTAGGTTTTCAACTTCACTAACTTGTAATCTACACTATTACAAGCCACTTTGTAAAGTACTCTTACAAAGACTTCAACTTACTAATTTGCACTCACTATTGCAAGCCACTTTGTAACTCTCTAGCTACAAAGACTTTGACTTATGACTAACCCTAGTCACACAAGAGCACAGATGAAATACAGTTTTAGAGTTCCTATTACAAGGCTTCTAATAAAGCAAGATAGGATGAAATAGAAAGCAAAACACAAGATTACAACTCAATTAATGGACGCCTAAGACACACAGTGAAATTGTTCCTCTTTAGTGGAGTTGTTTTCTTGTTCTTGACACACTTGAGCCTTCAATTGCTGGGCAGATCTTCAATGCTTGAAGAATGATAGTAAATGCTCAAGTAAATATGTTGTTCTTTTTGCTTCAAGATATTACCCAACATTGCACATTCCAAGAAGGATGTCTACAATCTTGAAGGTACACGGCTCAACCACTAGGAAGTGACTGTTGCACTGTTGCTACGCTATAGCGTGAACAGTAGCAGGCAGTCACCTTTTCTGTCACAGCTTTTTACAGCTGTCAAGTTGGCCTGTACTTTATTCTGCGAGTCCTCTAAGGGATCAGGTCCCTTAGCTGGTCCATCCTCATCCAACACTATATGATCCGGAATTCCTGGAGTTGGACCTAACTGTTTGTGATGTTTACACATCAGGTCCTTTTTCTGGTTCGTCACGTAAAAGTTTGTTAGATCATCAAAATAGAATATAACCCATCAAGAACTAAATAATTAAAGCAACACTTCTTCCTTGATCTACCTTCACCATATAATTCATTCCAGTGGAGAAGTTCATTCATGTTTGCATTCTGATGATACACTAGCACATACCTACATTTTAACATGCATTAAGGCATGAAGCTCCTTCTTACATGCACAATGCTCCTCTACTAGGATAAAAAGCTTAAAACAGACAAGGTCCAAATAATTACAGTTTTGATCCTACCAATTGATACACATTTACACAACCATTAATCTTGTGTACAAGTCAAATTGACAAAAGCTCACTCTATGAATATGAAAGGCAAAGATGATATAGAAATCTAGCATTAAACCATATAGAAGTGCATTTAATGGAAGTGAAGAGCATGGAAAGTGAAGAACGGTGATATGTATGGAGGTTAAAATAAAAACCCTTAGATCTTAGTCTAATTTCCAAGAGAAAGCTTTACCACTGCGCAGGAGGCCATAAAACATACATGTTCATGTGCATATTTAAAATCATAGATGTTAAGAGGACGAATGTCCGCACTACTATGCAATGCAGGGACAGGCCTACTCTCTGCAACTGCCAATGCTCTTTCCTGAAATAATGCTAGTTAAGTTACATACCAAGTACTTAATTAGCTCATGACAGTATGAACGACACAGGTTGATGATAATGATTCCAACAAGGGCTTCATCAATCAAATTGGCCACGGAAAGCAATATGGAAGTCAAAAGCACCTATTAAAGTAGCCTGTTTTGGTTGGATTGCAGCAAAGGAAGCTTGTCTAACTCAGGATAACTTGTAGAAGAGAGGTTTTGTTCTATGTAACATGTGAAGAAGAGGTAGAAACAGTCAATCATCTACTCATCCATTGCAGAGTGGAAAAGCAGTGTTGGGAGCTCTTCCTAAATATATATGATGTCACGTGGGCAATGCCTTCCAATATATATGATCTTCGTCTTTCTTAGCCTTAACATGCGCAACAAGGGAGGATTGGCTAAGGCATGAGCAGTTATACCTCCTTCTTTAGTCTCATCCAATCTAATTCCATCATTCACCAGTTTTTGAATTTCTCGACCCAAAGTTCGCCTTTGTACTGCAAGATGGGCCAAGACACCCATTGACTTCCTACTAAGTGCATCTGCTACCACTCTAGCTTTGCCCGGGTGATAAAGGATATTGATGTCATAATCCTTCAATAGCTCGAGCCACCTTCTCTGTCTCAAATTTAATTATTTTTGCTTGAAAATGTACTGGAGGCTTTTATGATCTGTAAACACTTCAGAATGCTCACCATAAAGGTAGTGTCGCCATATCATTAATGCAAACACCACTGCTGCAAGCTCCAAGTCGTGTGTGGGGTAGTTCTTTTCATGATTCTTTAACTGCCTGGAAGCATAAGCAATAGCTCTTCCATTTTGCATAAGAACACAACTGAGACCCACTCTAGAGGCATCACAATACACTGTGAACCCACCCGAACCTGTCGGCAAGGTTAACACAGGTGCAATGGTCAACCTTTTCTTTAATTCTTGAAAACTCTGCTCACAAACGTCTGACCATTGAAACTTAACTGCTTTCTGAGTCAACTTAGTTAATGGAGCTTCAAGTGAGGAAAACCCCTCTAAAAACCTTCTATAGTAGCCAGCTAACCCCAAGAAACTCCTGATTTCGGTTGGCGTTGTCGGCCTAGGCCAGTTCTTGACTGCTTCTGTCTTCTGAGGGTCTACTTTTATGCATTCACTAGATACCACGTGGCCTAAGAATGCCACTGATTGCAACCAGAACTCACATTTTGAAAATTTGGCATAAAGATCATTCTCCTACAAGGCTATTCTGAGGTGTTCTGCATGCTCATCCTTGCTCTTAGATTATACCAAAATATCATCTATAAACACGATAATAAAGGTATCAAGGAATGGCTTGAAAACTCTGTTCATGAGGTCCATGAATGCAGCTGGAGCATTTGTCAACCCGAAGGACATTACTAGAAATTTATAGTGCACGTAGCGAGTTCTAAAGGCTGTTTTAGATATATATTTTTCGCTGATTCTCAACTGATGGTACCCCGACCTCAAGTCTATTTTTGAAAAGTACTTTGCACCCTGAATTTGATAAAATAAATCATCAATTCTTGGCAGTGGGTACTTATTTTTAATGGTAACTTTATTCAACTGCCGATAGTCGACGCACATTCTGAGAGATCCATCTTTCTTCTTGACAACCATGCTTTTGTCTACAACAAGGTTCGAAACCGTGATGTTATTAATTATTAATCTTTTTCAAAAGTATTAATTACTCCCTCTGTGCCATTTTATGTGTCTTTGTTTGACTAGACATGGAGTTAAAAATAGAGACTTTAAAACGTGTGGTATGACACAAGCATAGACATTTGTATAGCTATAAATCATCTCATCAAGGATAAACTGAAAATTTTAGGTTGAATTATTTCTTGATATAGAAATACATTATCCTTTTTGGGACAAACTAAAAGAGTTAGTGTGCCACATAAAGGGGAGTACTAGATATGACCGGCATTATGTTCCATGAATTTTAATTAGTTCATAGAAATTATTAAATTATTTATCATTAGAGAGACAACTATGATTAATTTTTGGCTGAATACATATGGAGACACTTAAAGTTGGCACGATTTTTCATTTAGACACCTGAACTTAAGGGTATTCCTATTGAGAACTTATACTACCCGAAACTTATTCCAATTAAGCACTTCTTTGACAATCAGCCAAACTTAAAAAGTTTGTGCAATGCACTTGTAGCTGACGTGACGAATGACGAATAAAAAATGACATATATTATTTTGAGTAAAAAAAAAGGTAAAACTATGGTGTTCTTGTTCCAAGCACGATTTTAATCCAAAATTTTAAGAGAAACTCCTCCAAATTTGTTATAACTTCAGCTAAAGATTCCCCACAACGACCCGAAGACAACCCCAATATCAATTTTCCAAACTTTCATCAAATCAAGTAACCCATTTTAAACCTTCAAGCTTTTTAAAGACCCCATTAATGGTGTTTCGATTTGAAATATAGAACTCGGACTCATTTCAGTTTTAGTCAATAGGGGGGCTCCCGGAGAAGAGTGACGGATGGGGTGAAGAAGAAGGGTTCGGTCAGGGGGTTAGAGAAGAGGGTGGCAGAGGATTTGGTGGTGAGGAGGGGGGAGCTTGGCGCCGGGGGTGGTAGAGAGAAAGAAGAAGAAGAAGAAGAAGAAGAAGAAGGAGAAAATAAATCAATGGTGGAGGCACAACAATGGTGAAAGTGGAGGAGGCAATGGTGGAAATGGTGGTGGAGAGAAAGAAGAAAAAGAAGAAGGAAATAAAAGAGAAAAAAGAAGAAGAAAAAATCTATTTTTTGCGGTCTTCACGCGCCTACATTGGGTGAAACTCACTTTATGTGCCAACTCAACAAGAAGTGCTTAATTGGAATAAGTTTCGGGTAGTATAAGTGCTCAATAGGAACACCATTGAGTTTAAGTGTCTAAATGAATAATCGTGTCAACTTTATTCAGCCTTAATTTTTCTATGCATACTTAACCATTTCATTAACTAAGTTCTTAAGTTCATTGGTAGTAGTCACCGTTTATCGGCTACCCCTGTCTAAATTCACCAGAAAGCTAATAGCAACACCGCATATAGAATGTTAAAAGCAGCAGAGACATACACACGCATATATGCACCCCACAATTTTGAGGGAGGGGGAGGATCCTATAGAATCCCAATTGAAAGTGCATTTCCAACCCGGTTATGAATGAAGCATAAAAGGGAAGGGAATTTTTGAACAAACATCTAGGATGAAGAAAATGTTAGCCAAATTTTAGCAATTACCTCAATGGTGTTTGCAAGGGAGAAATGCCTGACTGTAAAGGACCAACATACTTCACCCTATCACCTGTCAAAATCACAAATCTCACATTGAGCATAGAACTACAACCACAAATCAAAGACTTCAACCCCGATTCTCTTTTATTTTCTTTTTTATTTAGGAAGGAAGAGTTGAAGATTATCTAACATAAGATGGTAACTCTACCCCATACACACCTGGGAGGGAGCAGAACACCCAATTACCTTTCTTGAAAGTGTAGTTTTTGGATGATACAGTAGATGCCTCCTGCTTAGGCTGAGCATGAGAACTTATTGTTGAAACACCAGTTATATCGGCCTCGACACTTGAAGTTGGCTTCTTATTAAGATGTAGTGCAGCCACCTGGGCAGCACGTTTAGCGAAAGTACTTGCTCTCTCAGGTTTAGAACTTTCCTTTACAGAGTCAATGTCTTTTGCAGTTGACCCCTGCATAATGTTCAAGAAAACAATGAATTGCAGAATTAAGATGAATTACATTGACACTGATTTCCAAAAAGAACAAAAATATATTTGAGTGTCCACCCTATCAGTTTCATTTCAACACCCCAGCATATACCCAACTGGTTGCACTGCAGGAGAAGTGAAAAAGGCAAAGATTCTTCAAGCTTGTACTGACCATGATTTTCCAGTTATTTACCTCCCATAAAATATCAAAATTATATCTTCTTCTAAGGCTAGGGAAATTATTAAATGGAGAATAAATGAATAAGATATCACTTAATCATTTCAAATACCTGAGTAGTATTGAACTCATATTATTATTGGAGAACAAGAAATTTTTTGGATAGAGGTAATTATAAAGACTTGAAAGTAAAGGATTGAAACTAATTGTATTTATATTGAGTCTTCAATGACCTTTAAATACAAGAAGAAAATAACTAACTCCCCAAGCTAACTCCTCTGATGGAGGAGAACATAACAACTTAAGCAAAACTAACTCCCCTAAATAGGAGATTCATTGTAATCTAAAACTAGCAACTACGTAGGAACTAAATCCTAACAACTCAACTAAATAAGAGGTAAAAGAGTAATTGCTACTGCTGCATATGTGCTAATACACCCCCCTCAAGGCAGGCGGTGGGTAACAACGCCTAGCTTGAATAAGTTACTGTCAAAGGATGCCTTGGGCAGTGCTTTAGTAAGAGTATCTGCGAGCTGATCTGCTGAATGAATGTGGACAATCTGAACTTGTCTTTGCTTCAATAGCTTGTGAACAAAGTGAAAGTCCACAGTAATGTGTTTCATGCGGCTGTGGAACACAGGATTTTCACACAAATATGTTGCACCAACATTGTCACAATAAATGGTTGGTGCGCGCAGAACAGGAATATATAATTCTTTCAACAAGTTCGTTACCCAATTAATTTCAACAAGTGCACTGGCGACTGCACGATATTCAGCCTCAGTTGATGAGTGAGCAACGGTTTTTTGTTTCTTGGATGACCAGCACACAGGATTTGATTCAAAAAATAGTACATAACATGTAGTGGAGGTTCGATCATTTACATCTCCAGCCCAATCCGCATCAGTGTACATGTGAAGCTTGAAATCATTGGGTTTGAGTATGTGGAGACCAAACTGAATCGTTCCTTGGAGATACCTAAGCACGCGTTTGAGTGCTTTCCAATGTGTTTCAGATGGACAGTGCATGAATTGGGATAGTTTGTTAACATAAAAACGTATGTCTGGTTGGGTGAATGACAAGTACTGTAGCTTACCCACAACTTTTCTGTATCGAGTAGCATCAGTTGGTTCCGCACCATCATTGAGCTTAAGTATTTCTGTTGAACTCATTGGAGTTTATGCCGGCTTGCGGTCACTCATTTTTTCCTCCGTCAGAATATCACTGATATAATTAGATTGTGACAGAACGATTCCATCATCACCACGAAGCACCTCGACGCCAAGAAAATATTGGAGATTTCCAAGATCTTTAATCGAAAAACGTTCAGCAAGTGAGTAAATAACCTGATCAACAATCTGCTTGTGACTCCCTGTGATGATAATAGCATCTACATACACGAACAAATACACCACACTGTAAGAATGTTGACAAATGAAAAGGGAGGCATCCGACTCAGACTTTACAAATCCCAAGTAAAGAAGATGAGCCTTGAGTTCGTTGTACCAAGATCGAGGAGCTTGCTTGAGTCCATATATTGCTTTTTTTAGACGGAAAATATGAGAGGAAAATTGCTCGTCTTCAAAGCCTGGAGGTTGAACCATATAGACCTCTTCCTCTAGATGTCCTTGTAGGAACGCATTATTGACATCAAGCTGCCTGAGTGGCCAATTCTGTTGAACTGCAATTGGGAGCACCAATCGAACTGTAGTTTGTTTCACAACCGGACTGAACGTAGCATGATAGTCAACTCCTGGCATTTGGGTAAATCCTTTTGCAATGAGACGCGCCTTGTAGCGATCAATTGTTCCATCATCTTTTCTCTTTATCATGTATAACCACTTGCAAGACACAATATTTTTACTAGGGTCATTTGGTACCAAATCCCAAGTTTGGTTTTTCATCAATGCATCAAATTTAGTTTTCATTGCTCTCTGCCACTGGGGAGATTTGTTAGCTTGACGGAAAGTGGATGGAGTGATTGTGGGTGACAAATACGCCACGTAGTCAAAAATCTTTTTTGTTTTCTGAATGTTATTTTGTGAACGAGTGACAACACGAGTTTGAGATTGGGTAGGAGGTATGTTGGTTGGCATGACTGGAGTGTGTAAGGAAGCAGGTTGTGTGGTTATTGGAAGTGTGACAGATGTGTTGGTGATATTTGGGTTATGTGATTGCATTGCACTATTTTTGCGGCTGTAAACTATTGGAAAAGAAGGATGCTTTGTAATTTTGCTTGATGGTTGTTGGGCATTTAGTGGTGATGAAGAGGGTATTGTTGATAAGTTTGGAAGAGATTCTGTAGGAGGATAAGATTGGATATCATGAATAGGGGGATGGGTAGGCAAGGTTGGAGGAAGAGATATACCTGGAGTTGCAGATTCTGTTGAAGCGCAGCCAGAGGAGATGGTCTCAATTGCACATAAGATGGACTCTGTATTGGGTAAAATCATTGGGGAGGGTAAATCTGTGTTAACTGAAGGAGAGAAAATAGGAGATGCAGTTGAGTTTGTTTGGGTTGGTTTTTCTCACGCAAGTGTTTTAAAATTTGAGAAAATTTTTGAAAATATATTCTCGAAAAGAAAAGTATCTTCAAAAGATTTTACATCACGAGAAAAGTATATTTTTTAGGCTTTCGGATCAAAACATTGATGACAATGATAATTTGATGAAAAAACCAAATAAACACACGAGGTCGACCTCGGCTCTAATTTATTTTTTGTGTATGGTTTTAACCACGGATAACATAAACACCCAACAATTTTTAAAGAGTGATAATCAGGTGTTTTTCCAAATAATATTTGAAAGGGTGATTGATTTTTTAAAAGTGAGGTAGGCAAGCGATTTATTAGATAAACATCATGTTGACAAGCAAACGACCAAAGAGACGTCGGAAGCGAAGCTTCATGAAGTAATGTTCTTGCAGTTTCAATAATATGTCTATGGCGTCGTTCTGCAAGAGCAACTCTTTGAGGTGTGTATGGAGGAGCTAAAAGATGTTCAATACCTTGAGAGCTTAAGTATGGATCAAGGATTTTATATTCTCCACCACCATCTGTATAGATTGACAAGACTTTTGTATTAAAACGACGCTCCATTAACGCTTGAAATTTTTTGAAACGTTCTTTAACCTCACTTTTATTTTTCAAGGGATAAAGCCAAGTGTATTTTGTATATTGATCAACAAAAATGCAGTATATAACTTTTTATCAATTGATAAAACCGGTGATGGACCCCATAAATCACTGAATATTGTTTGAAATGGTTTTGAGCTTGATAGCGTAAGTTGCTGAAAAGGATGGCGATGATCTTTGTTTGATGAACAAGAATTACAAACTGAAATTTTTTCCCGCAAGCATGGTAGATAGAATTTATTTAAAACAAAATTTAAAACTCTTGCATGCGGATGACCCAATCGACGATGCCAAGTGATAATAGAGGAGTTGGTGGAGGCCACATGTGCTCTTGGTGAAGATGAATTTGGCCACTCATACATACCATCTCTACTCCGGCCGCGTACCAACAGAGTCTGCGTTTTCAAGTCCTTCACACAAAAATGAAAAGGGAAAAATTCAACAGAAGTTAGATTATCTTGACAGAATTTTGAAACTGAAACCAAGTTTTGTTTAATGCTAAGCACAAAGAGTATTAGAGAGTTTGAAAGCATTATTTGATGCATGTATTGAGTTAAACCAGTGTGATTTATGGATATTTTGTTACCATCACCCATAGAAACTTGCTCCATGCCATTGTAGTCTCGCAAGTTGTGCGGTCAGCAGTGCTGTGATGAGATGCACCGGAGTCGAGAATCCAAGGATTTTGTGTTGTTTGCATGGCTGAAATGTAGTTGGCCTTGGCCTCATAATGATTATGAGATTCGAACCTACAAACACTTGCAACGTGCCCTACTTTGTTTCATAATTGGCATCTAACACGTCCAGAGTTGGTGGTATTTGAAGAGCGTGACTGCTGGTTGGTAAGAGCAAATCGATAGTTGTATCGCCACTGCTGGTTGTTGGTGGTGGTGTTGTTAGCGGTGCGCCGATTGTTTCGATTGGTGGCAAGAGCAGGCTTATTTTGTGAAGCATAAGCTGCAGTGATTGAGCTAGCAGGTTTCTTTTACTCTTCATGCCTCAAGAAAAGTTCATGGTCAAGGAGCTTTTCATAGAGTTCTTCATAGGAAATTGTAGACACACGAGCCCGAATAGCTGCTGAAATTTCACGAAACTCTGGACCCAGACTGCTAAGAACCTTACGATGAGTTCAGAGTTCGTGACCGGGGCACCAGCAGTAGAGAGTTCATCAGAAAGAGAGCGAATATTTTGTAGATATTCGGTGACTGGTTGGGAATCTTTAGTGAGTCTCGCAAGACGATCACGGAGACTAAAGATTCTAGTTTGAGACTTGTTTGTATAGGCAGTGTGTAATGCATCCCATGTTGTCTTCGCAGTCTCTGCAACTGCAATAGTAGTGGCAATTGTTGGATCAACAGATGCCATGAGTGCATTTTGAATTAGTTGAGCTTGGCGGAACCAAAGAGTATATGTTGGGTTGACACTAGTGACTGTGCTGGATGGAGCAAGAGTAGACCCATCTATATGACCAAAGAGATCATGGTCGTGCATGAGCATGGAAAATTGTGCCTTCCATGTCGCAAAATTATGACTTCCAGTTAGTTTAATTGGAAGTTGGGATGCAGGATTGAACTGGACAATAGTCACGGTGGTGTTATTATCAGCATTGACTACTCTGGTGGTGTTGGCCATTTGTTGAGGGTGGGAGGGAAGAAAAAAAATTAGGATCTTACTCGTTAGAGTGTTATTTAGACTCCTGATACCATATAAAGACTGGAAAGTAAAGGCTTGAAACTAATTGTATTTATTGAGTCTTCAATGACCTTTAAATATAATAAGCAAATAACTAACTCCCTAAGCTAAATCCTCTGATGGAGGAGAACATAACAACTTAAGCAAAACTAACTCCCCTAAATAGGAGATTTATTGTAATCTAAAGCTAGCAACTAAGTAGGAACTAAATCCTAACAACTCAACTAAATAAGAGGTAAAAGAGTAACTGCTACTGCTGCATATGTGCTAATAGTAATGAGCTCATGATAGGTCCTCTTTCTAATAAAATAAATATTTCCTTGTTCCGCCAAAAGAATTTGTTGAGACACCCAAGTTTCCTTTCTTAACTCGCCAATTCTGCATCTAATTTTCTGTATAGTTATAAATGTCTCAAGTCCAAATGTCATGTCCCTATAAGCACCAAGTCTTTTCTAACTATCAAGCCATCTTGCACATCCTCCCACCCCCGGGTTGGTAAGATCAAGAAACAAGAAAACTGGTAGTCCATTATTAGTTTCATGCAGCAGTACAAATTTGTATAAAAGGAAGGCACGGTTGCAAATCATGTTATTGCTACTGTGATCTAATCTTCAAGCCGGACTGAAATCATTATATGTGGTAGAAATATATAAAAAGTGATACAGTCATCCACAAGGTGACATAGCATTACTTTGTATTCTATAACTAAATGGGGGAAATAATAACAGGAAATGTCCATGGTTATATAAACACCATCGACTGAGCTAACAACATAGCAATAGAGTCAAGATTCATGATATTTTTTACCATAGAAAAACAGCAATAGAAGCAGAGTACATAAGAGGCTTACACCAGGCAATAAGAAAGAATCAACTACCAGTAGCCTGGCACCAAAGAATTTCGCAAGTGCCTTGGCCAACGTCTCCTGGTAGATCTCTGAACCTGTGAGCAGTGCATCAAAAATGTAATATTCATGGTTATGTTGAATACATTAAATATAGATTATCGTAATTATATATGCAGAACAAAATAGAAACACTACCTGCTGGACTTGACAACAAAATCCTAGGGCACAATGTGGGGAGATCTGATGCATATTTTGTGAATTTGTGACACTTCAAATGAATGTAATTGGAAGCAATCAGAACATTTTTTGTGGTTTCACTTCATGGATCAAGGTAAAAGATAGAACTCAATAAAATAAGTTCCAAAAGTACATTAATGACACCCTGCATCTAGCACTAGACACCAGGGAAAAAAGGAGAAAACCCTACACATGTACTTCGAAAAATACTAGAGCAAGTTCAACTGCAAAACCAAAAACTAAAGATTGCATCACAGAGTAATGAAGTTCAATAGGAAATACGATTAGAACAGTACACCAAGTTCAACTTACAAAAACTTGAAAATAAAGGTTGATTAAAGAGTAACAAAGTTCATTACAAGAAACCATTGCAATATATACCAAGTTACCAACTGCACCCATATATTATCTTTTAAATTTTTTACCTATTATGCAATATGAGGAAACATTAATAGCAAACACATGTTATCTAGATACATGTCTATGCTTCTAAAGACACATTCAGTCATATGCATATCAACCATAAGTAGGAAAGAAACAAAACGATAAACACATAACTCCAACTAATAATAATAATGCAAAAATAAAAACTCTCTTCATACTTTTTCTGAGAGGAAAAAGTTCACTCCCAGTCACAGTCTTCCCAGAAGTTGAAGTCACCCAAACATTTGAAAGGAAAAGCACCAAAAAGGTATCAAAATATTAGGAAGTCAACAAAAAGAACAATAATGAGATTATTTATTGCTTGAGATCAATGTGTTCACCTCAAATAATACGGAAAAATTTCAAATGAGACATCAATATTTTTTGAATCAAGTTATCCTTATTGTAACAAATCTTTAAATGCTTGGCGCCTGGTTGATGTCAAAATTGGCGAGTCAATATCTCTTGGTGGTTTGCATATTTCCCTTCGCTCTTCAAAATTTCTGGAAGAGTTACCACTTAAGTCAAATTCAGCAGAAGATCCAGCAAGTACTCACACGAGAGGTCGCAATTCTTGAGCTGCCCCAGATATCGTCCCTATCTCTGCATCATCTGAATCAAGTGCACCATCAAGATTCATGTTCTCATTTCTAGTATCAGGACTCGGGAGATATTACACCAGTCTTCTCATGCAGCGAAACACCAGGTAAATCACTATGATCAAAAGCATCCTTCATATCAATATCTAAATCATGGTTGTCTTCCACTCCATTTGCAGCTGGCAGTCTGGACATTTCCGAACCTTCTTTCACATTCTTGCCATTTTGAAATGAGGATGGGATAAGGGATAACTCGTTCTCAAGATTAGACAAAGATGCCACTGCTACTGTGGGGCGGTCATCTGACCTTGCCTCAAAATGTAATCCCTTGACTGATCCACTATGAGCTTCAAGTATGCTGATTGGATGTGGCAAGCTAGCAATGTTCAGGGATGGCTCATTTTCTTGGATCGTGCCTAATCTCTTGGGGCACAAGGAAGCAGAACCCAGTGGCCTTGTCCACAACAGAAGCAGAATATGTTGCAGCTGCATCCTGTTGTGCTCAGCTGCTGTGGATCAAACAACAACTGGAGGACTTTGGAGTATTCATCGACAACATTCCACTGCTATATGATAATACAAGTGCGCTCAATATGGCAAAGAACCTGGTTCAACACAAGAGAACTAAGCACATTGATGTGAGACATCATTTTCTCAGAGACAATGTTGAGAAGGGACACATTAGTATGAGGTTTTGTTGCACTGAAGATCAGATTGCAGATATATTCACCAAGGCACTGGGCAGGGAACATTTTGAGAAAAATAGAATGGCTCTGGGCATGCTGAGACCACACTAGGAACCGATTCTCCTTATTGGCTATGATTGTCTTACTCAGGTACAGATGGCTAAGGTGTTTTCTGATAAAGTCTAACTCGCATCAAT
This sequence comes from Nicotiana paniculata, assembly GCA_005239505.1. Taxonomy (NCBI): domain Eukaryota; kingdom Viridiplantae; phylum Streptophyta; class Magnoliopsida; order Solanales; family Solanaceae; genus Nicotiana; species Nicotiana paniculata. The sequence goes on from ML327085.1 coordinate 29,248, forward strand.
ACCGTTGCAGGTAGACACGCATGATGATTACAAAATTTAAAGGAGTGGCATTGTAGAACATAAAGAGACTGAGCAATTTTTCAAAAAAAAAAAACAACTACAACATCAAGTACGGGACCTGGTCCATGCTTCCCAGGTTAGTAACTATGTGTACCCTATCCCTTTTTCAAAAACATAACTGCATTAATTACTGCTTCCACACCGTCGCTACTTCATAAGACACATCCATCACATATATCACTCCACCCTTTCAAATCCCTCTGCCTATTTCCCTCTTCCCAAAATTCCTACCGCCAGTTGAACCAGTTTCTTCACCTCCCATTACTCAAATCATCTATAAACTCCCTCGCCTCAAACATATCTATATACACCCACTCTTACGAATAACCCTCCTTTTTCTCTCTTTCTCTTAATTCCTTACTAACTGGCATCAATGGCCTCCTCAAATGAACTCTCTCCTTCCCTCACCACTGATCTCAACACTGTTCCAGTGGACGATCAGGAATCTTCTCTTCTGGAGGAAGCCATCTCAGCTCCCACTCCATCATCACCTCCACCTAAACCAGATACCTCCAAGGGACCCTCATTCTCAGAAGCTCCCCCTTTCTTCTCTCCTCTAGCTGATTCCCCACACAAAACCCTAACTGATGAAACCACAACTGTACCTTCTCCTTCCCTTATATCACCATCTGAACCCTTCACCGCTGAAGCTTCTCACGTCTCTGAAGTCTCAGAAGATGACCTTGATCAGTACATCAACCCCTCATTCGTTCATTCCTCGACTCCCATGGAGTCTCTTGAAAAAACGGCGGCAGAAAATATCATGGCCATCGCATCTGAAAACTCCTTCTCTGAAGGCGCCCCCTCCCCTCCTGCAACACATGGAGCAGCGTCGTCCATCTTAGAGGATGAAGGAAAAATGGTCCCTTTTGAGTCTCCTTCCCATGAGGTTACACCTTCCAAACCTAGTGAGGGACCTGCTTCTCCCCCATCTCAGTCCCCTCAAGGACAGATCTTCTACACACCTCCGCTTGAGTCCATTCCTCCGTGTGAGGAACCCATGCATGAGGATGATGAGGATGACATGGTGCTGAGTGCTCGATTCAAACTCCGTCATAACATTCTCACTCCAGCTCCAGTTAAGCGTCCTTCGACCAGGCTACAGAAGAAATAGGCTGTCAATCTAGCTCTTGAAAAGAGTAAGAAAAGTAACAAAAAAAAAAAGAAGAGGCTGGTAAAGGATGGTCAAGTAGTGGGGGACAAATACATCCATGTGGTTGCAGTATAGGATGACACTACTGAGGAACCTATTTCCTTAGTGGAACGGAAGAAGTCTGGGTCTGGTCAACGTAATAAGAAAGAGACTGTGACAAGTGATGTAAAGACCAAGCAGAAGGTGGTTGGGGAGACAAGTGACAGGAAATCTATATTTGCTAGTTCCAAAGGAAAATCTGTGAAGGTGTCAGGGAAATGAAAGAGAGAGGAAGAAACTGCGGTGGAACCTAGTACTAAAATGCCCATATCTTGTACTAGTGGGAAATGGAAGGAAAACATTCAAAAACAAAGTGTGTTGTGGGGTCGTACCTTTGATCCCGAGATTTTAGAGATGCTGGCATGAGTCAACTCATGACCATGGTTGAGTTCCAAAAGTGGGAACACTTGTTTAACATGAGTATTCCTTAGGTCTATGAAGACGCTGTGAAAGAATTCTATGCTACCCTTTTCACACCTGAAGACGGTCATGTTTGTGTACTGGTAGGGGGTGTGGATATCGTCCTTGATGACGCTGGTTTACGAAAAATTCTAGATGTTCCATCAGAAGGGCTATCCTCTGTGGATCCTAACAAGTCTGCATGTAGCGGTGATTTTCGGAGAGCTATTGTTAAACCAGGGACAGTCCAGCAGGGGGACCGGGTTCACAAGAAGGCTATGTTTCCTGTTTACCAACTCCTCTTTGAGCTGGTAAACAAAGTCCTTCTTCCCCGAGCTGAGCTGTGCTCTGTTGCTTCCCAAGCTGATTTTATTTTGATGGAAGCCATTGACGATTTCAAGCCTGTCAATTTTCCTGCTCTTATGATAAGTCATATGGATAAGGTTTTCTCGGTCAAGGATGGGAATCATGGTCTCCCTTATGGCTTCTTTCTCACTCGAGTCTTTCAGCACTTCAAGATTCCTCTCAGAAATCCTCGGGTTGGGACTCGCAAGCAAAGCTTTTCAAAGACTACTCTTGAAGAATGTGAGTGCATTGAAAAAATTGGGGGTAGTTCTTCGACAATCTCTCAGATGATAAATGCCCTGAATGCTGCACATGATACGATCAAGAGGTTGAAGGCTCACAATGCCATCCTAGAGGTGTCTAGTCTAGTTGCAGAGGAACCCGGTGCAAGTAGTCTCTTAAACGAAGAAATGGCTCGCTTGACTAAGGAGAATGTTGAGCTGAAGCAACAGGTGGAGAACCTCAAAGACAAGCTGTTCGAGGAGCAGTCTTTTGCAAATGCCCGCATAGACCTGGTCCTTCGCACCATCTCTGCCTCCTCCTCCAAGCCCTCCTCCTCTAGTGCCTCTTAGGATCTGTCCTCCCCAGTTCTCTTATGATGTGTTGTGGCTGTTAGTTTTTGTGCTTTTCTTTTTGTGTTTGGGATTGGATTTCACCTAGCTGCTCCTACTTGGAAAAATCCAAATGAAGTCCTTTGCTCCTCAAGCAAATACTTCCTTTTGTTTTCAACTGTTTCTTAATGCCATCAGTCTTTTTATGTTCTCGTTACTGCATTTCTACTTTACTATTCTATTTTTCTTATGTTGTGTGCACATAAGGGGCATGAGTTAACTGTATCGGACTTCCTTATGCATTCTGCCTGGTTTTGCCTTTTTATGATGTCAAAATAAGGAAGCACACGTTAAGGGGGAATCACATCGACAGGGGGAACTTGACACAGGGGGAACTTGCTAGGAACCCGATCGATCATTTATTATGTATCTACTGGTGTCAGTGTACAATATTGTTCACATTGCTTCCCAACTTTAAAAGTTTGTCATTATCAAAAAGGGGGAAATTGATGGGTTATATTATGTGTTGATGATCTGACAAACTTTTACGTGACGAACCAGAAAAAAGACCTGATGTGTAAACAGCACAAGCAATTAGCTCCAACTCCAGGAATTCCGGATCATACAGTGCTGGATGAGGATGGACCAGCTAAGGGACCTGATCCCTTAGCGGACTCGCAGAATAAAGTACAGGCCAACTTGACAGCTGTAAAAAGCTGTGACAGAAAAGGTGACTGTCTGCTACTGTTCACGCTACAGTGTAGCAACAGTACAGTAGTCACTTCCTAGTGCTTGAGCCGTGTACCTTCAAGATTTTGGACATCCTTCTTGGAATGTGCAATGTTGGGTAATATCTTGAATCAAGAAGAACAACATATTTACTTGAGCATTTACTATCATTCTTCAAGCATTGAAGATCTTCCCAGCAATTGAAGGCTCAAGTGTGTCAAGAACAAGAAGACAACTCTACTAAAGAGAACCAGTTTTACTGTGTGTCTTAGGCGTCCATTAGTTGAGTTGTAATCTTGTGTTTTGCTTTCTATTGCATCCTATCTTGCTTTCTTAGAAGCTTTGTAATAGGAACTCTTAAACTGTATTTCATCCGTGCTCTTGTGTGACTAGGGTTAGTCATAAGTCAAAGTCTTTGTAGTTAGAGAATTACAAAGTGGCTTGCAATAGTGAGTGCAAGTTAGTAAGTTGAAGTCTTTGTAAGAGTGCTTTACAAAGTGGCTTGTAATAGTGTAGATTAAAAGTTAGTGAAGTTGAAAACCTACAAGAGTAGGTCGTGATTTTTTGTCCCCTTAAGAGGTATTTTTCCACGTAAAAATCTTTTGTCTCTTTACTCGTTTTTCTAGCACGTAGTTCTGTGGGAACTAGTAGAGGACCTGGTCACTCTACTGGTTGGTGGACGCTAAGAAACCTTCAGTTCTTAAATCTCGGATTCTGCGATACATCAAAACCTCACCGGGAAGAGGTTGATTCTTGTCTACGTCATCCTCTCTTCAGCCCAAGCTGGTTGCAGCGGACCTGCATTCATGGAAATCCATTTCAGGTTCCCCGGAGTCCCTCCCCTGTTGGCCAAATGTAGCCAATGTGTATTATAGTTAGTTTTATAGGTATTTATATCAGCAAGTGCAGGTTATGAAATATCTATCTGAAGCTTGTCTTCCAATTTTCACCTTATTAGATCTCTGTATATACCAATTGATTTATTTAATAAACAGTCTCATGTCTTTCGACACTTCTTTTTTTGGATAGAGAGTCCAAAAAATTTTCTTTGAGTCTTGTGAAGTTTGTTCCACTGTAGCATGCAATTGTCGGGCTAACTGAAGGAACAAAGATAACACTTTGGGATGGCAGCGGGAAGGAAAGCTCCCCGGTCGCTCCATTAGTTTTGCATTGTTGCAGTTAATTCTATTGTCGTATTTTACGCCAATTACTTGTTGAAGTAAATACTTGTTCATTAATGTGGTACTTATACAATCCTGAGTCGAGGGTCTATTGGAAACAATCTCTCTATCCTCACAAGATATGGGTATGGTCTGCATAAACACTACTCTTCCCAGACTCCACGGTGTGAGATAATACTGCGTATGTTGTTGTACGTGTTGAAGTAGTAAATACCAGGAAGACAACCACAAAAAGTAAACGCTGAAGAAATGTCAGAGGTGAGAGGATGATAATTTCTCCGCTTCCCTTTACATGATGCCAACAAAATAATTACAGTAAGCAAATGTGAGCACTGTTTTACATGGTAAAGGTATACTTGGACGAGCGGGATGAAGTCTGAAAGCCAGTATGCTGAACCTGTTTTGACCTCTATTGTCATCGATCCAGAAAGCCAGAAATGAGCCTTCAGAACATTGTATTTATATGTTTTTGTCAATTGTTTTGCACTGTGCATTACCCTAGTTGTTTGCCTAAAATAAACACTGTTTGTGAATTGATTTACTACATACCTAGTGGTAGCAAAATAGTAATTTTTTTTTAGTTATTTCTCATATTATTCACTAAAAAATTGATTAGATAATGAATATTTTAAAAACGAGCCAAAGATGGATAATAACTATATTATCCATTTAGAAAATGGATATCTAACGGGTTTAATTTTTACGTTTGTAAAGCTTTAAATTCGGGGTTCCTCTGGGAGATTAGTAATTCTTTCAAAAGTGATCATATTCAAGAAGCTTCAGTAATATTATTCGCCGGTTAATCTATTTTTCTATCTGTATTAAATATAAGTTGGGTTGAATAATTTATCCATTTTTCATTACATATTTTCGACCCGTCCTATATTCGACCAGCACGTTTGCCTCCCTTAACTATACGCAAACAGAAACCTTCATAAACTCTAATAACTCTTTTCTTATCCTTCATCGTCAAAAGAAGAATTTGAACGTCAAATTCAAGTGTTCTGCTTTTTCACTTGAAATTCTTTGGGTCCAGAGTTTTCTAGAACCAAATAATGTTGACAATAACACCTTATACCACGTTGGCAAGTCCTTCCTCCCCTAGATAATTTATATGGTCATTAAATTATACCCACCGGAGTTGACAAAGTACAAATATATGTTGGAAAATATATATTTGATTAGGAGTAATATTTCTAATAAAATATGTGTTGGAAAATATATGATGGTGACTCTTTTTTCAAAGTTCTTTCATCTTTCCTCGCGGTACTTGTTCGCTATCGATCTCTCTCCGTATTCAGCCTATGAAAGGATTAAGGCTGTATTCCTAAACAACCTTACTCATAGACAACGCCTCGTGGTGCTGCAGGATCCGGACACAATAGGGCTCTCACCCTTTCTGCACCCCTTTCCATGGGGCTTGGGCCCGGCGAACACTTGAGAGTACAATTCGGACCCCGATTAGCATCAAAAGGAAATGGAACAAGTACACATTTTCTAACATATAATGTTTGCCAAGGAGACTAACTATAAACAAGAATATTAGTAGTACTAATCTAGAAAAGACTGTCAATATCCGTAATTAAAGTTTTGTAGTGTAGATCCCTCTGCACGTCACTGTACGCATAGGCTGCTATGCCTACAGTAATTCGAAAATGCCAAGTAAAATAGTACGTAGTTCATAGCCAGTCCTCATTTCTGGTACGCTACCATAAGACGACAAAAGTAAGACAGCTTAGATCAAAAGGTTTCTGTTCTTCTCTAGAAAGAGTCGCCATTCTTAGAGCTTGAAAATTACTCAGTCAGAATAAATTCCCTATAGAAACCCTGTCAAGTTTCTGCTATCTAATTCGTGTTTAAGAAAAGCTTGAAATTCAGTCAATTGAGTAATTGGAATGGCGACGACGGAAGAGAAACCGGTGATGGTGGTGGGGCTAGATGACAGCCAACACAGTTTTTATGCATTAGAGTGGATTTTGGATCATTTCTTTGGCCCTTCACATAATTCCCACGCTGTTCCTTTCAAACTTATCATCGTTCACGCCAAACCTACTGCTACTTCCGCCATCGGCCTCGCCGGTCCTGGTATCTATTTTTATTTGAATTATGAGCTGAGCAGCTAAAAAAAATTTCACTTTCGAATGTTCTCTATATTTCCGATTTTACTAGAATTGGATTGTTTGGTTATGAATTCATGAGATCGTTTTAATTGCAGGAGGTGCTGATGTATTGCCATATGTGGAGGCGGATTTGAGGAAGATTTCTTCTAGGGTTGCCGAAAAAGCAAAGCAGATCTGTTCTGCTAAATCGGTATTCAACTTTTGCTTTAAAATAAAGAATTTTTTTATTTTATTTCATAACTTTTGCTCCAGAATTAGAGTTTGGCTGTTTTGACTTTGCTAGTCTAGCTAACAGTCCATAGCGACAGAAAGGTCCAATAATGGAAGAAATCAACAGAGAATGATTATTTGTTTCCTAAGAGCAGGAATTCACATTCTTTCTTTTTAGAAGGAGGTAAAGTTGTTGTCATGTGATCAGTAGGTCACGGGTTTGAGCCGTAAAAACAGCCTCTGGTAGAAAGGTTGTGTACAATAAGACTCTTGTGGTCCAGCTCTTCTCCAGACCCTGCGCATTGCGAGAACTTAGTGCATCGGGTTGGCCTTTTCAAAATTCTTTCTTTTTACAAGCAAATATTCCTTCAGCAGTATACTTCAGTACTATAACTTTTTGTTTTGGTCTTCTAGTAGTATTTAGAGTTGGGATGTTTTATTGGACTAACTAAACAAATCATTGATTAAGGATCCCCTCTTCTTTTCTAGAAGAAATAGTTGTGATCATGTCATCTTTTAGCTGGATAATTTGTCAAAATTATCTTCAGAACTGATCAGCAATCTCCAATCTTATCAGTTCTTTTTTATTGCATATTTTGCAAATTCACAAGTGAACAGTGATCGTTTTCCCCCTAACAAATCTTATTGTTTTCAGGTAAACGATGTTGTAGTTGAGGTTATGGAAGGTGATGCTAGGAATGTCTTGTGTGACGCTGTAGAGAAGCATCATGCCTCTATGTTAGTTGTTGGTAGTCATGGTTATGGCGTTCTAAAGAGGTAACTTATCATTATTCCACACATTTGATGGACCATTCTTTAGTTGCACCGATATTGTTTGTTTACCCTTAAATTCGAGTAACAATTAAACTTGTATTGTAATTTTAAGGATACGTGATCTAATTCAATACCAATTGATAAATGATGAATTAAATAAATAAATTAGACGGCAAAATAAATCAAACCAGTGCTATGCAATACTTTCGACCTCGATTCGGGATGGTCTCGAGATCAAATGATAAGAACGGCAAAGAGCAACAGTAGAAAGTAAATAGAGAGCAGTGTGTATATTATTTCAATGGATATATGTCTTTACAAATGAATGAGATCCCTCTTTATATAGTAGAAAAATCTTAAATAAGGTACGATTCTAATAACGGAAATAAATCCTATAGTTGGTACCAATAACCGCTTGATTCGATCTGTTCTGAGATTTTCGCCGAAATCTTCAGTCGGTTGCTACTATCTCGCCATTCCGTTATTATGTCTCACTTGAAGTCGGTCATACCTGGTCTCGATCTTCAGCGATCACTTCGATCTATACGTTTTATACCATGACATCGAGCTCGAGCCAGATCCATTATGAGCTTACATTCGAGGTGGTTCCTCGTGCCTATAAAATCGATCATACCCGATTTTAACCATATACATTGTTCTTTTCCCTTTTTTGTTTTATGTATGCCCCGTCTTTGCCTCTCCATCTAACTACACCACAAAGGGGTTTGCAGGGTGTTGGAAGGGAAAATGATGAGATGTTCATTTGGTCTCTTATTTGGATTGAGATGTATACAGACAAATATAGTACTTGAAACTTTTATCTTCGCCGCGAAAAATGAAATGCTTGGTGCTTAGCACAGAGTTACTATGCTCAAATTACACACCTTTCCTGCTAATCAATTGAGTAACTACTTCTCAATCCCAAATTTTGGTTGTGGTCGACTATATCAATCTTTTGTATCCATTCCGTCCTAATTGAGTTGATGATAGAATTTTCCTGGTAATAATTCATAATGCAAATTTTCCTGCAGGACTGTTTTGGGCAGTGTAAGTGACTACTGTGCTCACCATGCCCACTGTAGTGTGATGATTGTGAAGCGCCCAAAGGTCAAGGCATGATATATTTCTGATTCTTGCTGTCTGAACAAGTTTTATAGTTTGTGATGAATTGCTCCCAGTGGAGGACCTGGTTGATTGTCTGTCTTTATCCGATTGTTTTACTCTGAATAACCATATTTATGTATATTTCAACATATTGTGGCTAAATTTCATACTCTGTATAATAAATCACGCTCTCTGTTCTGTCCATTATTGATTAACACGGGTTGAATATGTAGATGCTTTCATGAACTGAACATGATACCTAGTATTATTATACCAAAGTCTACGTTTTACTACAAGTCTTATGTATCTATTTAACTTGACGAAAAAAATATCCAAGCTTTTTGCCAGAATGGAAGTCTACGTTTTTCTCCCACCATTTTTGTTTAATAAGATACCAAAGTGCCATATTAGAAATAATCGCATTGATAACCCGGATTCCTATTTCTCAACTATCAAGACAATGTAACTCCGATAATGCCTACGGGTACGCATATCAACCGACCGCTTTCAATCCTTCGCATTCGAAACTTTATGATTCCTCTCTTTCAAGTATCAGAACAGTTAGACGCTGCAGCATTCCGCATCACATTTATCTATAATCTCATGCCCATTTGTTCTAGGATCGTAATTAAGGATAGTTACCTCGAGCTTTGAACTAGAATGAGCCTCGAGGTCTCCCCAAAACCAAATTACTACTCCCTCATGTCCAAAAAAAAGTCATATTTTGGTTGTTTTCACGCATATTAAGAAATTCACCTTTTAACATTAGTTAGTAGTGAAATTGACCATATTAATCTTTATCATCTCTTCATATAAATACTCCTAACACATACTCCAACATTATTTACTCCAAGGGTAATGTAGGAAAAAAATAATTAATTCATTCTTGAAATTTGAAAAAATCACTTATTTTGGACCACAAAAAAAAGCTAAAAAATCACTTATTTTGTATCGGAGGAAGTACTACTTTACTAGCGGGATTGGCCTTTACACCGGGAACAAATGGCGACGTGGAAAAAAAAATAGCATATCACCAAAGTGAGCAATCACTTTAAAAGGAAAAGTCATCTGATGGATTATTGTATGCAAGGATTGGCAGAAATAATAACTAGGAATCCCGTAGTTAGGTTGACATACAACCACGAGATACTTATGAAGAAAATTCAGACTCTGACGAATGAGATACTTCCTTCCCAATTTCAAGATTCACATTAGATTTGCGACTTTTCCTCTTTAAGAAATTGGAGTACCATTGTTGAGAAAGCTTTGGATATCTTGTTAATTTTTGTCGTCCAAATCCACGTAGTATAGGCCATATGCTGATTTATATCCATCCAATAACTCCAAACCATCCAAGAATGACCATGAGAAGTAGCCTCTGACATTTGATCCATTCCTATCATATCATAACAAGGCATTGTGGGGATAAATGGCAAACAGATCAGAAACAACGCCCAAAAGCACCTAATATAATTGTTAGACCCTCCGTCCAAACAATAATTGATTAGAAGATACAAAACCTTTCTGCGGCAACAAGTGTTAAAAAGCCAGTCCACACAGAGTATGAGAAAAAGAAACACATCTTGATCAATGGCTAGAATGTGAAGATTAACTATACAAATATGCAAGTTCAGACTAGTTTTCTTTTAACCGAAGACATAAGGAACAAGTCTGTAGTTCTGCAGTTAATGAGTAATAACTAATAACAAATGTTTCCATGACGTAGGAGGGGCTTACCTCATAGCATCAAGCAAATTCCTGATATAAGCATGCAAATATTCTACTCTACGCGTATCATTTACTGTCGCGTTTCTTGGTGTCATCTAACCTGCCAACAGAAATCATGCTAAGCTTCTCAGAAAACACTGATTCATGAGGTTCAAAGAAAGCCCTGTGCTCTATTGAGTTGTCAAAGCCTCTAAAGCAACTTTCATGTACTCAAATATTCACAAGCACTGAGAGAGGGAAAGAGATGAACCATTTTCATGAATATAAATTGGTAGGTTGCCATAAGTTTTCTTGAAGTACTCCAATACTGCTTGGAGACCCGGTTGTGTCCATGGATACTGAGTCAAAACAACTTGTGAATAACAGATAAAATAACGCTAAGGTGTTATCTAAAGATCATGCATGTCCCAAGCCTCACCTCGCCTTTGGGTGTAGCACCACCTTGCCCAACTGTTTAAAGAGATAAAGTAGTGAATTTCATGGTATGAACAATTCCATAACAGAGAAATACTGATGACATCAACTAGAAAACTGGCATAGGTCCTCTCATTTGGATTTTCTCAACTTTATCAGTAAAAACAACTATGATCTTCAAATGTCAAAGTATCTCTATTCAGGTAGCATCAGCCACTTACATACAAGTTCTGCTGCTGCATCGGTATTGAAGTCCCTATAATCTCTTTTAAAGGCACTCGGCCGGTCTTTAACATGCAATGTAGTATAATGGTTGAGGCCTATGAAGTCTATAGCACCCTAACTTGTTCAGATTCTTGTCTGGTGAAGGTGGGCATTCTCGAGCCGACCCTACCCTTCATTGTGACAGGATAGTCTCCAAATATCAAGGGACTGATAAACCTGCGGTGGAGATGAGAAATAAAATGAAACCAAATAATTAAGCACAACCACACATTTGTGCAGTAAATGAATATGTAGTTCGTTAGTGCAGAGTATCTTAAATTTGAGGAGATGTTATGTTAATAGGCCAGAGGAAATTGTGCTCTTACCAACCCAAGTAGAAAGCATAAGCTCGCAGAGTTGCAACTTCATCTGCTGTTGCATTTGTATGAGGAATAAACCGATATGCAAAGATATTTAATCCCACAAAACCATGCTGTGTTGACTGCATTGCAAATATGTTAAGTGTTCTTTTTTGTTATTTTGTTTTGGGAACTCAGTAATAGTCACAAGTTATTTTGCAATGAACTCAATGATGATACCTTGTACTTTCTCTTGTACAATCTGAAAACAGATGAATGAGTAAGCAGCATATCGTGAGCTACTATGTATGGCTCGGTTGAAGAGTTGCCTCTAGAGCAAGGTACAATTCCAACATGTGGGGAACAGCGCCCTGGGGGTGTAAATCCCAAATCATAACCACCCAAAGTGAATACATTGGCCTCATTCACAGTTGTCCAGTGTAAAACCCGATCACCAAATTCCTTGAAGCAAATATCCGCATATGCAGTGAAGTCATTGCTAAAAGGATAATATGAATTGTCAAGTTGAATTCAGTCAGATGTCGTGGAAAATATGCAGAATATCTCCTAATTTTCGAAGAATTACAAGGTGGAAAGTATTCGGCATACATTATTTTTTGACTTAGCCATCCACCGTATTCATCTTCAAGTACTTGTGGCAGATCATCGTGACATAGTGTAACATGTGGTTGAATTCCTACAATTTTGAGAATATACAAAAGCATAACATGGAGCCCATCAGCCAATTGTTAGATGTTTTACTAACTAGCACTTTGGACGTGCGATTCCAGATCTCTTAACAGCAAGAAAATATGTTCCAACTTTCAACTGAAAAGATAGAAAAGTAGTGTACAAAGAAATGTATTAACCATGACTGAGAAGTTCATTGATGAGATTATTGTAATACTGTAATCCCTTTGGATTGACAGGTCCCGTTCCATCTAAACAAAACAAAACCCAAGTATGAGAAGAAAGAAAACACGAGTATAAGATAATGTAAGGTTCCTGAGCAGTGCGATAATAAAGCTTACTAGGAATAAGTCTCGACCACGAAATGGAAAACCTGTAGGCTTCTAATCCTGTGTCTACCATGAGTTGTACATCTTCCTGGAATAGATAAATTTTTTAGGGCAATCAAATTGATCATCAATTATGTTAACTCAAAGTTCATTTCATCAGTCTATACCTTGTATTTGTGGTATGCATCACAAGCTACATCATTGGCTCCATTGTATGCACCTGGAAATTACATAATCTTGGATTTAATTAATGCGGCTTGCTGTTCTAATTATCTGAAGTATCGTGGCCTAAATCCGAGATTTGCTTATGGGATTTAAAGAATCAGCTGTCCGAAGGAAACCACATAGTCTTGACTATGGAAGGAAAAACTTTCATTAACCATAATCATATTACACAGTCTGGAAATGACTAATTTTAATTGGTCCGGATGATGATTTTAATTTGGAGCTTTAATCTTGTTAGAAGTAGACCGGTAATATTGAGGTTTTGCTAATAATCCTTTTAAGTTTTCCTTTCACTCTTTCAATCAGCATACTTTTATAACATCATGCATTTTTCCAACTATCAACTATTAATTTATATAACATGGATATGAAACTGGAATAAGTAGAAAACACTATACTACTTTTACAGTATCAACTTTGATAGGAGTACTAAATTTATTAAAAGAAATTTTATCTCCTATAGCAAATGTTTACACCCTATTTATAATAAATCAAAATCATTTTTAAAATATTATTTTTATAGCTACCTTTTATATTTTATAGTAAAATAAGTATTTATGGTATATACTACCGTTGAGGCATGAAATATGCTATTATGTTTTTCATATCTCTTAGACAGCTGGACATACATATTTTTAAGGTGATTGTCGTTACTGTATTCATGAATACATGGCGCGAATACATGTGAATACATGCACATTCAGCTGGACTGCCCTCACTTTAGGCGCTTTTTACTGATGTATTCATGAATACAACAGCTCGAATACATGCGCGTACAGCTGGACTGCCATGATTTTAGGCGTTTTTTCTGAATACATGGTGCGAATACATGTGAATACATGCGCGTACAGCTGGACTGCCTGATTTTAGACGCTTTTTACTATTGTATTCATGAATATAGCAGCGCAAATACGGCGAATACACTACTGTAACAACGAATAATAGCTATAGGAAATAATTATACATATGGTAACTATAGGAAGTTAAACAAAGGTGGTCTATGAAAATTCCTCTTTATAAATAACCACAATGTGAAGTAGTGTTAAAAGCGAGAAGAACATATATAATCAATTAAATTGGGGAAAAAGATTAAAGAAAACAGACCAGCATGAGAAAAGTTATCCCAAATGCTAGGTGTCCGTCCATCTTCAAATGCTGCCCCTTCTACCTTCAAATTAAAGTAGTCGTCGATCGTGAGAAACCCAATATTTACCAATCAAAATTGGATTACTGACTTGATAAGCAGAAGAACCGGAACCGAAACCGAAAGAAGCAGGGAAATCGTTTCTGCTAAAATTGCCATCATTGGCACCAAACACTACAACGGCAACAAGCAAGTCGAGACGCTGCTGCATCCTTCTCGTCTTTTGCCTCAACATTAATGAATGTGTGGCCAATCTCTAACTAAGAAGTAAGCAGCTTGCAGAAAAAGCCAAAGGTACAATCCTCTCCTCCTTTGGTGACTTTCCCGTCTTTAGTAATACCAGTCAATAGGAGAATAACTATAAACGTAAACATGACTGAATTATATACATTAGACAACTCCATTTACCCCTCTTCCTTTTTTCTTTTTTCACCATTAAATAATTCAAATTAGACAAGTAATTTCCTTTCAAAATAAATTACATATTCTTAAATTTAATTTTAAACTCTTCATTTTACCTATTTTACCACGCTTTTATAATCACACAAATGTCATGACTCCATAAAATTTTTACCCCTTAAGTTTTTAAAACCACAAGTTTCAAGAGATTTCTTTATTTTTTAAACTCCGTGCCGAGTCAAACTACCTCATCTAAATTGAAACGAAGGGAGTATATATTTTTGGCTATTTCAATCCTAATGCTTAAATGGTAAAATTAAAAAATAGCAAGATTTACAAGTGGTAATTGAAAAATAGTCACAATTTAAAAGTAATCGAAATTCAGCCACTTTTCATGTAAAGATAAATCCAGCCGAAAACATTGTTCAAAATCCGAAAAATAATCCAGCATAATATACTGAAGTTTGAATTATTTACATGTTAACTTCCAGTATAATTTACTGGAGTTCCAGCATAATATACTGGAATTTTCAACATAATATGCTGGAAGTTCATACACAAGTACTCCAATCTCCAGTATATTATGCTGGAACTTTTCATGTGCTGGAGTTCCAACATAATATACCGGAAGTTCAGACACAAGTGCTCCTATCTCCGGTATATTATGCTGGAACTTTCCGCGTGCTGGAGTTCCGACATAATATGCTGGAAGTTCATACATATGTACTTCAGTATTTTTGTATTGCAGTAAAACAGTGATTATTTTTTAATGATTTTGCAAATACTGATTATTTTTTAATTATCAGTCTGAAAACTGACTAAACCGTGATATTTTAAGTGGGTACAGTGGCTGTTTTCTAAAACAAATGCTTTTACCAAGGATCTAGTTGACCCCCCCCCCCCCCCCCCCNATCTTACTGAGCCATGGCGTATAGAAGACTAGGGCTGGTCGGAGAAGACATAGAAGCACCGTAGGGAGGAGGTTTACGCCGATGACGACGTTTAGAGTTAAGGTTAGGTCGAGAGAAAGTTGAGAGACGAGGAGATGATGACGATGGGACTGGGAAAGAATGAGAGGGTTTGGGTAGGTTAGGGAGGTTAATTAAGGTAAGGATAATTGTGGACCATTGATCAAAATGATCAACGACCACGATTGAACGGGCTAGTGGGTCGGGTAGGCAGATTGGGCCAAAAGGGGTTTGGGCCAATACTTTGGGTTTATATTGGAGGGGTTTTGGGCTGGTATCAGGTGTTAGGTCCGAAAATTATCTTCAATTCTTTTTAAATGTTGTGTATAATTTTATTTGATGTTTATTTTTTTAATCTTTGAGATGAAAAGCTATTAATAGTTTATTTATGATCAATTTTGTTCAATAATTCTTTTTCAAGTAATAATATAACTAATACATTTTTTCTCTCATGTTGCATTGCTGATCTTAGCTAAAATTTTATCAATCTTAATTTGAAAAACTTCTTTGTCCATATGCAACACTACAGAAACTGTTAACATTTTTTAATAAGCCTTATACATTTGGAAAAGAATCAATTTTTTTAATGTGATCGAGCATATAGAGGTTAAAGAAATGTGTTTTAAAAATTCTCATTATCTAGTGATCTCAAAATTTTATCACTATATAAAAAATCAAACATATTCTCACTCGCGGTCAGCGCCAATTAGAAATCAA
Organism: Nicotiana paniculata; assembly: GCA_005239505.1. NCBI lineage: Eukaryota > Viridiplantae > Streptophyta > Magnoliopsida > Solanales > Solanaceae > Nicotiana > Nicotiana paniculata. The sequence goes on from ML327085.1 coordinate 45,090, forward strand.
TTTAAAAGTGTACTTTTTAACTTTAAAATACTCAATTTACCTAAGATCAACATGGGTAATTTACTTTAATTTCTTTTGATCTTTTTTATCTTATCACGTGTCTGCTAAGGTAGTTTCTAAATTTCATGTGTCATCTACGTATAAACTTACAGATGTAATCAAAGAGGATTCCGTTTGTCTAGCAGTAGAAAAATGGCAAATATGATACACTAAAATTATCAATACGTTACAATTATCACTATGCATTCTAAAAATTAAAAAATAAAAAATAAAAAAATAAAAAAATAAAGAAAGAAAAAAATCACAACGAAACGAAGTTAGCTAGCACCGTAAGATAAATTGAATGAAAACATAAAAGTTTAAATGGTATTCTCCGTCGCTTATTAATGGCCGTGGTTACAAAAAATAGTTGTTTCAAATTATTTATCATTTTAAAAGTTCAAAGACAACATTGATTGTTTTTTTTCTTTGTTACCCTTATAATTGTTCTTGAAGATGGAGATAACACATTGTCACGACCCCAAATCCTAACAGGTCGTGATGTCTATACTGGAACTAGGCTAGCCAACCATCACATAACAACACATTTTGTTTCAATACAATTACTCAAACCAATAAATATGAGCATAATAAATAATTAAAAAATTTCTCTAACTCTTTAAGCAAATATAATACAATCTACTGTCTAACAAAACCCCCAAGACTAGAGTCAACCTATCACGAACATCTAAGAATAAAAACAACTCTACTAATGTCATAACCAATGTCTAAGAATGATATACTAAGACTAATAAAGGAAGTGAAATGGATAAGCTGTGGACGCTGGACAACTACCTCGAAATTCCAAAAGCTGACGATAACGAACTCGGATGGCTACTGCTCTGAACCAGTACCTAGATCTGCACATAGAGATGCAGGGAGTAATGATGAGTACGTCAACTCAGTAGTAATAAAAATAAATCACAGTCTGAGAATAAGAAACACACAACACAAAACACCAATCCACAAAACAGTAAAATGCCAAATATCAATAAAGTATACATATGTTCAAAAACCAGTTTCCATAAAATCCTTTGAAACAAGTATATTTTTTCAATATTTCTCAATAAAACTCTCAGTAATATCGGTTTGAAAAAATAAAGTGAATCATAATCAAAACCCAGTAAAATATCATCATAAAACTGCCCTTCGGGCCATAATCATCACTCATAACAATTTCCCTCAGCACCTCACCATCACTCAGTATCAGGCCCGCGGAAAACCTTACTGTCACTCATGTCTCCCAATCACTCATCACTCGGCACTCGCACTTAGTAGGTACCTGCACTCACTGGGGGTGTGTACAGACTCAGGAGGGACTCCTACAGCCCAAACGCTATAAACAAGCCACATCATGGAATAAATTATCTCTCAGGATCTCGACCTCTCTCATATCATAAAATCCTCACAATATTGGCTCTCAGCGTCACTCAATCAGACACTCTCAACATGCCACTCGGGCCATAAATAAACAGGGTTCTCGACCCAAAACAGTATTTCATTTCAAAATATAGTAATATCATCAAATACGAGTGTCAACAGTTTCACAAGAAAGACCGAGCGTAAAATCATAGTTTCAAAGTGAGGAATATCATTAAAATAGCCCCCAAGTGGTTTAAACAGATCGGCACTAGGCCTCAACCATGGCTTACATCCCAAGTATAACAAAACATAGTAATACTAATAAACATATGCTTTAAAAGCAGTTTCGCAACTCAATAGTTGCCTAAAAAGGAACATTTTTCCAAATTTCCATTTCGTGCACGCCCACACTCGTCATCTAGTGTGTGCGTCACTCCAAATCCGTGAAAGGATGTAAAGTTCGGGGTTTTATACCCTCAGGACAAGATTTAAAGACATTACTTACTTCAAACCGGCCCGAAAACTACTCCACGATGATCTTGCCTCTCAAATCGGCTCCTAAATGCTCCGAGTCTCTAGTTAATAGAGTGGAGGTGAATGCAGTCGGATTCAGAAGCAATTTTGCAAGCAAGTTCCTCCATCTCAACACAGTGTTAGAGAAGCACTTGCTTCTTCATCAGCGCACCATTCTCCATTGTTACAGTCCAAGAGTTCTGTCACTTTTGCCGCCAATTGACAGAGAGAGAAGGCGGAGAGAGGCGTCTGCTGCCTATTAAAGTAGGAGTATGTCTTTTTGGCGTAGATTTCTGCTGCCCTCTTTTAACGGGTGCGTAACCCAAGTAGGTTCTTTTTGTACAAGTAGAACTAAAATAAGTCCAAAGAAAAACATAGAACGGATCTATGTATAACGCCATAGTATGTGGCGTTATACCTATTTTCTTGGTAAAGCCGTTGTCGTCTTCAAGAACGACCCATCCTCTTCTTCCCCCATTTTTTAATATCCCTTTTCTTCATTTGGTCCCCCACCCCCGATTTCTGCCCATTTTTAAAAAAAAAAAATTTGGGCCCCCCCGTCACATAAAAATTGAAGAGTTTTAGTCCCACTTTCGAGTAGAGCATCGTATTGTTGTTGATACACATTTTCGGAGTCAAAATTTCAA
>ML327086.1:0-60235 GCA_005239505.1 Nicotiana paniculata
TGCATACTTCTCCTAATACAAATATTGGGAATATCATAGTATTGTCCGATTCATGTGATATAGCCATTCCCCATTTATGTGGGGATTGTTGGGTTTTTAAGCTATTAATGCTTAAAATAGGGTGAATGGAAAATAGAGGAAAAAATGAAATATTTGAGTTTCCCTCCTTGATTATCCCATGTGGGAAGAGGAAAAGGTTTTTGATGGGTATATAAACAATTGCTCTTCTTCTAGCTCATAAAGAGTTGAGAAGAAGGCAAGCCTCGCGTCGTCGTCGTTGTCACTCGCTCGGCTCGGTTCGGCTCGGCTCGGCTTCGGCTTCGAATTCGGATTCGGTTAAATGATCGATCGACTAATTAATTTTTGGACCAATTATTTTTTAATAGAAAATATTAACATAAATGTTATTAAATATTTATTTTAATAACAAAATATTAATATTAAAATAAATATTAATATTAAATCCACTTCAGTTATCCAATTTTCAGTTTTTTTTTGTTTTGTAACAGAAAATTAACTATCCTCTTCAATTTTCCATTTGTGCTATGGCCGTTTTGCAAAAACAACTATTCTGAAGAGTTGCACCTCTTCAGATTTCAGTCCAACTTTGGCTATAAATACAAGTCCATTCTCTCAGATTTTCCATACGAATTTCTGAGTTCTCCTCCTTTCTTCTGCATATTTTAACTTCAAAGAAAGCAATAGTAAGTGTGATTTGCTACCGAACTTAGTGTTCGCTGAAACACTGGTATTTGAAGTACCACTACACCAGTGTGTAATTCGTTCTATCCTGGAAGAAAATAATCTATAACCTTGGGGTACTAGGAGGGGGTTAAATTCCTTAAGGAAATACTGTGAATTCAGTGGGCTCGAATTGGTTTTTATTTCGTTTACATTTATATTTGAATATTATTTTTTTTATCTCCAGAATTATTTTACAAATACAGTTTACTAACATTGAGTTCGTATTCCTACGATTATGTTATGGAGTCCACTTCTTATGTATCATGCTATTTATCTTGTTTCATATAGTACTCTTGTATTTGAGACAGATGTACTCTATTTTTGTAGGTCATGACTATATATTATCGGATTTTGAGATTAATGCAGTGTTGTCGTGTTATTTTATCGAATTCACACTTATTTTATGCTTTATTTATATCATAGCAACGGATTATCCTTTGTTTTGTCTTGCTTTTGTTGATTATTTGGCTTACCTAATGAGTTATGTTGGGTACCATCAAGGATTTTGGATCGTCACAATTATGGTGAAACTTTCGAACAAAATCTTCTTTTTTGGGGTACATATATGAAGAATAAGTGTTGTAAGAAAATGGACCCAATCATTGTTCAATGGAAGATGGATCTCATAATTTGAGGAAAATGCTACAATGTAGGAATTTACTAGAGCACCAAATTTGGTGGCAATTAAAGAGGAGATAATGTAAGTTTTAGTTTGACAATTACATAAGTTAGGTGCTCGATCTTTATATTGTAACTCCTGTAGAATTTAGGTGCAGGGAAGATGTGCATACTATTAGAGAATTTGTAGAGAAAGGAGGATTGAATCTGGACAAGCTGAATGGGTATTTGCCTGAAGATATTGTGGAAGACGTCAAACCTCTTGTGTATGATTCTGAAATGGATAGGGTTTGGTGGATATTTGAATCCAATGGAGAGTTCAAAGTTAAGTCAGCTTGGGATTACATTAGATATAGAGGACAGACAAACAATTTATACAAGTTTATGTGGATAAAAGGATAGCCATTCAAAATCTCATTTTTTTATGTGGAGAACCTGAAAGTTTAAGCTTCCTCTTAATGATGCTTTAAGAAACATGGGGCATGAATTACCATGTAGATGTTAGAATCCAAGAGAGGAGACATCTGCCACACCAATTTCTCTTTTGACCCACTGCTAAGAGGACTTGGTCCTACTTTACATCATGTGTAAGTATATCTATTGATGGGCAATAACTTTATCAAGTTATTCTTATAAGGTGGCAAGCTCTACTTATTCCCAGACTGCAGCTTTGTCATTCTATTATGCTATAAATAATCATTTGGGAGTGCGAAAGAGAAGAAATACCTTCAAACATGGTGGCAATATTTTGGTGAAAATCAAGAGGCCAACCCATTAGCATATCCCACATAGATGGTCAAATTTGATCACTAAGGTACTATGGGAACTACGTCCAAGAGAGTGGATGGAGTGTAACAGTGATGGTGTATCTATGAAGGAGTTCATATGCATTTTGTGTGAGGAATTCTACAATTCATGCTCAGGCATAGGAAATAGGTTGTACTATAAATACAGAAGCTGAAGCAGTTGCTATACTTGAGGCTATCAGATATTGTGCCAATTCTCAGGTTTCAAATATTATTCTACAAACTAATTCTTTGTTTCTAAAGAATGCGTTAGCTGGAAATTAAACTGGAATCCTCCATGGACCATAGTTCGATGGGTAGAGGAGTTTCAGGAACTCAGAAATAGGCGCAATGTTATAATATCACATATTCTGAGAGAAGGCAATAAATTAGCATATTTTATGGCCAATTATGCTCTTGACAGGGAGGCTGTTATGTGTAACACTTTTACAACACATTTGGATGTACAAGGGAGAATAGTTGTAATAATAATAGGGAAAAGCTCCAAATTTGCTACTTTTTATAATGTCTAGATTTACCCTCATTAGAAGTTGGGTCCATTTATATTTTTGCCGTTACATTTTTGGGCTAAAAATACCCTAGCTTGTAAACGGGACTTTATTCAGACTTAATTCTTTCTAATTGTGCTGATTAGCACTAGGAGTCGACGTAGCTCTAGTTTTAACCCTTCCCTTTTTTGTCAGAACCTTGTTGCTCTAGTTTTCGGCCAGTGAACATTGCCGACTAAATTTAGAGATGTGTATGGCATTCAAAATATTTATGGAGAAAAGGATTGAAAAAGCTATGAGAATTTTGGTGTTTAGAAATAAAGAAATTTGGTAATTTGAAATAAAAAAGGAGATACGGAGGGGGAAGGAGTCTACCAGAAAGAATGGAAGAGAAATTTTTTAGAGTATCTTTTCCGACCAGAGATGGTAAAAGTTACTATTGTTCCTGTGATGGGAATGAGATGTCAAGAAATATTTAGGCTCTAATATACAAAGCAAGATAATATGGTACTGGAAGCTTCATTTGCGACAAAATTATTTTTTGACAAACTGCTAGTATGTAGTTCTTGTTGGAAAACTAATATCTCGTCCAGAAATAATATTCACAATAAATAACAAGAACAAGAGAATAATAACGATACCAAATCTACAAACAGGATAAAATAATATCTAAGTGGAGCAATATAATACCGCTATAGTGAGAACTATTACAACTTACTAGTATAAATAGACTATTACACCTTCAAAATAAATAACACTGTTTAGTTTATACATCACAATATAATATTACTCCCGCTTTACATTTTCTTAAACTACTTTCTATCTGTGAAATGCTCTCAACTCTATATTGCTCTCTATGCGCTTTGGTGTACTTCATATAAGAAACAAGCCTTTTATAGGAAAACTTGCCCTTGTTTCTAGCCAATCACAACAGGTTTTAGTAACTTGCAATTGCAAATTGGATTTGAAAATTGCATCTGATGTTGTAGGCGCCAACCTTTGACACTTCTTCATCCAATCACATTATTTTATTTTATTTTTGTTTCTTTTATTTAGGGAGCCCATAGATCTCTCTCTTAGTTTTAAGTTTTCTTCTTTTCAAGCCTTGATACAAATCTCTGAAAGTCATCAAACTTGAGAGGCTATAAAAATATCTGCAATTTGATCATGAGATTTCATATACTTGAGCTTTACCTCCTTCTTGGCAATGCATTCTAATGAAGTGATACCTTGTGTCTATATGCTTGCTTCGATCATGATACATGTTGCTCCCAAACGCATATGCAAGTATATGTGATCGTACAAGTAATAAAATGATAACTCGAGTGTCGAACCCACATAGACTTCTATTAATTACCTGCTAAATTCACCAAGATTGTTATTCAGTCGAGCCAATCCAAGTTTAAAAGTGTGATTATACTAAACAATAATTCTAACTAGTAACTAAATTACCAAGCAGCAAAATGATTGTTGTGTATTCAGTAGAGACAAATGTTCCAGGGCTGCGAGCAATTCACCAATCCTATTGTGTTCTAGTTAACTCTCCCTTTCATACAATTCACTCATGGTTGTTAATTAATCAAACAACTGCTCTCGTAGCTTTTTCCCGAAGTACTACTCGCCTATTCAAAATAGATTAACGTCTATATTCCTATGAAATCAATCTATCAAGAATGCATTACGATTATGATATTTAATTGAGCACGGTGACTAGGTATATTCCTATCCTAACAACAAATTCTCCCTTCCCCCTCTCCCTCAGAGTTAAGATCGTGTTCTCTTGCATAGATAGTAAATAGAAGCTAACTGTTGGTCAGACAATTAAGCAATTAATCACAGAACTGAAGAAATAACCACATATTAGTGAATAGTAATCAAGGTTAAGTCAAGTTAAATAACAATATTCATGGCTAAATCACAACCTCAGAGCTATGGGTTTTAGTCACTCATGATAGTATCAAAAAAATTCATAAGTGTTGGATAATTGAAAATACTAAGAAAAGATGAAGTAAACTGAGATCTCTTCGCTCCCGAATGTTTCTCGTATGTATTCTCCCTTCAAAGTAGCATCTCCCCTCCAAAAATAGGCTTAGTCTTGCTTTTATACGCGCTGGATAGATCTAGGGCCGAAATAACCTTGTCCCGGGCAAAGTTGGACAATTTTCCCGTCACCAGCATCCAGCCCAGCGCCCCACGCTGGCGCTGGCTTAGTAAATGTTCTGACTAGGGCGCCACAGGTGGCGTGGATCGCTGCATGTGGCGCTGAAAATCCCGATTTACCTTTTTTTGTCCATTTTGGCTATAATCTCGCACCTTTCGCCCCCAATTGCTTCCGAATGATTCCCGCACGTAAAAACACTTCGAATTAATATAAATCAATACATTTGACATCCGAAATTCAATAAAACTCGAGTAAAACATGAGGCGGTATACATATAATTATATATATTTTAAGCTAAATATCAACACTTCACACTTCAACCCTTCCTGGAGCAATAGGATTATCACATATACCCCAACTACGTACAAATATCAACTATACAGGATAACTTTAACTTTTAACCATACATTCTACCCTTGACTATGTCAATACCGGTAATGAAGCTTGAACATGCAAAATTCACATTCTTCCCGTTTTAAGAACACCCAAGTATAACAATTTCATTTCAATCGATTCAAACAACCTATCCGTAACCACCCATCTTCAAGAGTCAACTCGTTATCACTAAGAACCCTCAACTCGAGCACTCACCCAACAAGATAAGTTTACAACATTACCAATCATTCATGAGATCATGTGCCCTCACCAACAAACAAAAGAGTGAATATAGACTAGTCCACACATTCAAGTATGCTTTTGAATATAACTTAAGGACATCACGAAATTGAACAAAATCCGCTCGCTCTCACAAAGAGTTCATATGCATCTCGTGGTCGTCCATAAGCTTGCACGTAGCGTACATCTCTACTAATACAAGCTAGTCAAATCTAGGATCAATTAGGACTTTATGGTTTTAATGTAGGCTAAGGGACATGTATGATACATTTAGGAATAGTGACTAATCCTCCTAAGCACTTTAATACACTACACTCACAATTCGAGTACATATTATTCTCAACCAATTCACTTGCCACAAATCATATACAACATAGCCCCTTTTTTCAATTAAGTACTTCTACACTCCCACTAGCACAAATTAGTAAAATTAGGAGGTGTTTGTGTTTTTCTACAATTGACTATCATTTTCTTTTCTTACAATTTTTTCTTTTTGTTTATCTTTTTTTTCTTTTCTCTTCTTCTACAAACACTCCACATATTAAAGTTCATTGTCTAGTGACTTTTGATTTCAACTTTAGTGCACCAAAGGACCCTTCCATGGTTCCACTAAAAAGCTACTCTCTAATCTCTCACCTTACTTCTTTTAGCGACTAAGTGTCTTAGGAGGTAAAGGTTCAACCATCTCAAATTAAGAGTAAAATAGGGGTATGGCTTGTAATGTGGGTGCCAAAAGAAAGGTCTATAGGCTCAAGGAGGCTAGCAACGAAAAATTTTATTTTTATGTGACAGGCACATCTATGATCAAGAAAGAAACGCCTACGCCATCTCCTTGATTAGCATAACTTAACAATTTCACTTCGATTAACACACGTGGCAAGTTCTAGACTACACGGGATAAAATAGAAGATCACAAATCCTCACGCACACATTGCACATAGACTCAATCAGGCTGGTTCGGTTCAACTCTCAAGTCAAGAAAGCACACATAATTGAGAAAATTTAAGAAATATTACACTATGCGGCATACAAGTCAAACAACTGAGAACAGACATCACAAAATAGGCTAATTACTTTACTTAGACGTCACAATTCAAGCCATATGCACGGGAAGATAGAATGTATGTCATAGCCTAATGTGCCAGCTTCAACCACGTCAATAAGTATCTCAGAGCAACTCAGTTTCTTCCTAACCTACTCCTAAAAAATATAAAGTACCCGATTCGAGCTACACCCTTAGAAAAGAACCGGTGCCCAAAGAAAACACCAAGGGATACTACCTAACTATCCTAAAACAAATCTATTTGGCGTTTTTAGTCCTCGTATTACTTTTTTTTTATTTTTTTATTTTGAGAACCTAGACTATGTTTACTACGAGTTCTAAAAGAAAAACTAATAAATAAATGGTTTTATACAATTACACTTCAGAAAGTAGTTCCCCACCCCACACTTATATTATGCATAGTCCTCGATGCATGATCACAGAGAAAAATATTAAAACAAAGGTGAGAAATACTCCCGGACACCCTTTCGGGCCTAGCTCGGACATGATCCTCAATCTTTAGAGTCGGGACGACCCCACACTTAAGCTCATACATGCTCATCAGCTTCAACTCTGGGTACTCAGACTTCTCCTACTCTGCAAAATGAAAACAACACAAAACTTGACACTAAAAAAAATATACAAGCTGGATTGCCTCCCAACAAGCGCCTTATTTATAGTCGTGGCACGACTCTACTACTCTGCTCATGTTGGGAACTTTCTCTTCTTCTTTCTCCCATGAAGTCTAGCATTTTTTCACGCTCTCAGAAGGTCTCCTCTTTCATCTCTGGCTCTTTTCTCAATCATCTTTACACACTCAGCTTGCAGCACCACCTCCTCTAACTCAGTTGTCCCATCAGGATCACTACAATTCACATACGGACTCTGTTTTATCCCCTTCAATTCGACCACAGTAATCATCCACAAGTCCTCATAATGCTTAGGGAGCTTAAGTGCCTTGTACACGTTAAAAGTGAGTTCCCCATCGTCAACTCTCATCTTTAACTTTCCTTCCCTCACATCAATAATCGCTCCACCAGTATCCAAGAATGGTCGCCCCAAAATAATGGGCACTTCCTCGTCTGCCTCGTAATCAAGAACAATAAAATCAGCAGGAACAATAAACTTTCCCACTCGAACTAACACATCCTCAATAATTCCTTCCGGCTTTACTAGTGACATATCTGCTAACTATAAACTGATTGTAGTAGGTCCAAGCACCCCCAATCTGAGTTGCTTGAACAAAGAGGATGACATCAAATTATACTAGCTCCTAAATCACATAGGGCTCTATCAATTTCTTGTTTTCCAAGAGACAAAGGAATTGTGAAACTCTCGGGATCCTTCAACTTAGGAGGAAGTTTACTATGAACTCTAGCACTTCACTCTTCAGTAAGTGAAACTGTTTCAAACTCTGTATGTCTTTGTTTGTCTGCCGCAATATCTCTGAGATACCTTGCTTACTTAGGCACTTCCTGCAAAATTTCTACCAACGGCAAATTCACATGCACTTGGCTCAAAATATCTAAGAATTTCTTGTACTTAGAATCATCTTTTTGCTTCTTCAGTCTTTGTGGAAATGGAGGTGGTGGCCTTGTCACAATTACTGGCTCTGATCCTTTGTTCTCTTTCTCATTCTTCTCAACTAGCTTGAGAACTAATTCTCCTTCAGGACGTGTTGTATACTTTTTTTTCTTTGGAACTTCTTCTAATACTATTCCATTTCTCAAGGTAACTTCATTGACTTGAGCTTTAGAATTAGGCTTCGTATCACTAGGAAGAGCCCTAGCTGGCCGATTATTTTGGGAACTGGCAAGTTTCCCCATTTGTCGCTCCAAATTTCTCATCGTTGCTGCTTGGGCCTGCTGTATGTTGTTTGTGCCTACTGGTAAGCCATTAATTTCTTCGTCATCTCCTTAAAATAACTCGTCGAGTTTGCATGTTGTTCAGCCTGAGGTGGTTTATATTGTTGTTGAGGTGCTTGTGGCCTGTACTGATTCTGAGCACCTGGTTTTCACCCCAAGAGAAGTTTGGGTGGTTCCTCCAGTTAGGATTGTAAGTGTCCCCATATTGATTAGCCTGGCCTCGATTTGCATTAGTCACAAAATATACAAACTCTGGATTTGCTGGGCATAGATTTCTCATGTGACCTTCTCCAATAAATTCACAAAATATTTGAACTTGTTGCACTGGCTGGGCTTGCTACTTGTTAATAACCAAGTTGATATGATTTACTTGGTTGGTCAATGTGTAAATCTGCGTTGGTAATTCAGAGACGACATTTAGCTCTAGAACCTTTGCAGATTTTTGCTTGTGTGTCTACCCGTCTCTCCTTGCCAATCAAGATTGATTTTGGAGAATTTGTTCAATAATGCATATATCTCATCAAAGCTTTTCTCCTACACTTGACCTCTAGTTGCAACATATACCACAATCTTTGTCTCAGGATGTAGCCCTTCTATGAAAGTGTGAGCTAACACTTCGTTATTCTGATTGTGATAAGGACGGTCTCTGAGCAGCCCCTTGAACCTCTCCCAAGCTGAGTATAAGGCTCCTCCGCTTTCTGTTTGAAGGCGACTATATCACTTATGATCTTTGCAGTTTTTCTTGAAGGAAGAACCTTGCCAAAATTTTTTGCCAGATAATTCCATGATGAAATAGAATTAGTTGGTTCTGCCTTCAGCCATTGCTTTGCTTCGCTCAACAGAGAGAACGAAAAAAGTGTGAGCGTCACATAGTGAGGAGTGACCCCGTTAGTGATGTAAGTATCACTAATCTCCAAGAAATTCAGAATATGTTGTTGTGGATCCTAGTGTGGAATACCCATAAATTTCCCATTCGCATGAAGTAGCTGGATCATACTCTGTTTCAACTCAAAGTGCCCAGTGATTCTGGACTTCACAATGCTGAAGGTGACATTAACAATGTTGGGCATCGCCACCTCCTGAACAACCATATGTTGCTCTTCTACTATGTTCACAAGATATTGAACAAGTGCCTGAAGATTATTTGTGTCCCTTGCTTCCCTCAACCTCCTATGAAATGTTCTCTCAGGTTCAGGGTCAAAGCTTTGAAGTCTGACCTGGCCTCTGACCATTCGCATTCAATCAAAGTTCTTGAGAGCAGAGAAACAATCAAGTAACTTTATACTTGACGAAATAATAATTGAAGCAAAAACTAGAAAGTAGTCAATATTCAAGTCCCCGGCAACGGCGCCAAAAACTAGTTTCTCCAAACGGACACGCAAGTATACGTGGTCATACACGTAATAAAATGATAAGTCGAGTGTTGAACCCACAGAGACTTGTATTAACTACCCATTAAATTCACCAAGATTGTTATTCAGTCGAGCCAATCCGAGTTCAAAAGTGTGATTATGCTAAACAATAATTCTAACTAGTAACTATATTATCAAGCAGCAAAATGATTTGTCACGACCTAAATTCCCAACCCACGGGATCGTGATGGCGCCTAACACAATACTTGTTAGGCAAGACGATGTTAATAGAACAATTTAAATATTTACTTAAACATAATAGAACAATTTAAAACAATAATTACTGAATCTAATATTTTCCAATAAATAATTCCATGAATAATATTAAAGATCAATAGTTCAGCCGAACCACGAACTAAATATATATAACCATAAGTCTACCCAGAGTCTGCTGTCATAATCCACGAACTACTAAGAATGCTACAAATAAATGGCTGAAAGAATGTATATCTATTTTGAATGAAATAATTCAAACAGTGTCTATATAAGGTAAACAGAAGACTCCAGGAATCTGCGGACGCCAGCAGATCTACCTCGTGTCTCCAAATGAAACTGCTCTGCTACTAACATCTCCTAACTCTGGTCAGTACCTGGATCTGCACAACAGAGTGCAGAGTGTAGTATCAATACAACCGACCCCATGTACTGAGTAAGTGCCGAGCCTAACCTCGATGAAGTAGTGACGAGGCTATGGCGAGGCGTTAACAATATAATCTGTGAAAAATAAATATAATAAAACAAGAAAGAAATAATAACAATAACATTGATAACAGTAACTTGTAAGAATAAATAAAAACACTCGGATAAATCTTTTCAGATATCAACTGTAACCAACTCCTCAAATTTTTCAAATTTCAATTTAAATCACAATAAAAATACTAGAGTATGAAAACCTTTGTAATAAAACCGAAGTTTTCCAAATCCTTATTTTCGAAAATCTGTAAAACATAAATATTCACCCTTATTGCTACTTTTTGCGGCGCGCAACCCGCTCCCACCTGTACACCTTTATTGCTCCTCCCTATACATATCACCATTATTTCTCCTGTTGCAGCATGCAACCCGATCCCACATGTCCACCCTTATTACTCCTTATTGTGGCGTGCAACCCTCTCCCACCAGATATATCATATCAGTTTATTTATAAAAACATTCACAATTCAGGCCAAGCCTTTCACAATATTTTTATATCAACAATTGTAAACAGAAGTTGTAAAACTCATAACTTCATCAATTATCATTTCACAACGAAGCCAACCGGAATTTATACACATTTCGCAACACTGACATCCAGCTCAATCCTTATGTAATATACCAAAATCAAAGAACAGTCGATGCTTCCAAAATACTTGAAGCAATACTCAACAATAAATTTACGAATCCAAATAGACATATAAACCTCAATGATCATGAAACAATTAAGCTCGGAAGCAAATAATTAAAAATCATGGAAGGGATCATGTTTAACAAACAATTTGGTGGTACATAGATACTCGTCACCTCACCTATACACCACACACATGCGAACTCACATAGCATTTAAGTTGGGGATTCTTATTCCCTCAAGTCAAGGTTAAACCAAGCATTTACCTCGATCTCACAAGCAATCACTGCTCTAGCACGACCTTTCCTTTAGAATTTGCCTCTAACCCGCTCGAATCTAATCACAATTGGTTCAACATCATCAATTATTGCTTAAAGGAATCAACTTTAATGAAAACTATGATTTTCCTATATTTTCTTATCAAAATACAAAAATCGACCCCGGACCCGCTTGGTCTAAACTCGAGGTTCGGACCAAAACCCATTTACCCAATCTCCCCCGAGCCAGGATATGAAATTGGTTTTGGAATCCGACATCAATTCGAGGTCTAAATCCCCAAATTTTGAAATTACTAAGTTCTACCCAAAACCCAAATTCTTACCATGAAAACTCTAGATTTTTGGTTGAAATCTTGTAAAAAGTTGTTAAGGAATGAAATAAATTAGCTAGAGATCACTTACCAATGATTCAGAGAAGTTTGGGTCTTTGGAAAATCGCCTATGGAGGTTTAGAGTTTGAGAGAATTGGAAAAGAAGTGAAAAACCCGTCAAAAATCTAATATAACAGGTTGCGGGTCTCGCATTTGCAAACTGGAGTTCGCATTTGTTAACCCTGAGGTTTTCGGGAATTATCACAAATGCGATAAAAAATGTCGCATTTGCGACTAAGGGAATTTCGTATTTGCGACCCAAAATCTCGCAATGCGAGATCTGAGGCCAGCCATTGACTTCGCAAATGTGAAGCCAGATCTCGTATTTGCGAGATCTAAAGCCTGCAACACCAGATGTTCAGCTGTTGGCGATTTTTCTAAGTCTCGACACTCCGTAGCCTACCCGAAACTCACCCGAGCCCTTGGGGCTCCAAACCAAACATGCACGCAAGTCTTAAAACACCATACGGACTTGCTCGTGCGATCAAATCATCAAAATCTACATATTTAACTTCAAAACTCAAGATTTCCTCAAGAATACTCAAACTTCTAACTTTTCATCCGGATGTCCAAATTACATCAAATCAACTCTGATTCTCATGAAATTTCACAAATAGGACTTAAATAACATAACGAACTTGTTCCGGGCTCCGTAACCAAAATACGGGCTCGATATCATCAATTTCACATATTATTTCATTTTTTTATTTCCTTTAATAACCAGCACAACAATTTTCTTCAAAAATTGTTTTCTAAGGATACGGACCTCGGAATTAAATTCCGGGCAAATTTCAAAGTCCCATATTTTACTGCAGACCTCCCGGGATCGTCGGAACACAGATCCGGATCAGTTTACTAAAAATGTTGATAGAAGTCAACTAAAACAAAAAATTTTATTTCTCATATTTTCACATAGAAGTTTTTCAGTTTCACGCTCGGAATGTGCACGTAATCGAGGTGATTATAATTAGTCTTTTTTTAAGGCTAGTGAGCCTGGAATGGAGTCTTAATTTATAAGATGATCCTTTAGGTCATCACAATCTCCACCTCTAAAACAAATATTCGCCCTCGAACGGACATAGCAGATTACCTGAACTGGCAAACAAGTGGGGATATCTACTCTTCATGTCCGACTCGGACTCCCAAGTAGTTGCCTCAACATGCTGACCCCTCTACTGAATTCGAACTGAAGGGTAACTCTTTGATCTCAACTGACAAACATGCCGGTCTAATATGGCTACTGAATCCTCCTCATAAGTCAAATCTTTGTCCAATTGGACAGAGCTAAAATCTAACACGTGGGACGGGTCACATGATATTTCCGGAGCATAGATGCATGAAATATCGAATGAACTCAGGATAACCCTAGAGGAAACGCGAGTCTATAAGCTACCTCCCCCACTCTATCAAGAATCTCAAATGGTCCTATATACCTAGGGCTCAACTTTCCCTTCTTACCATATCTCATGACACCCTTCATGGGAGATACCCAAAGTAACACTCTCTCTCCAACAATGAATGCCACATCATGAACCTTATGATCCGCGTAACTCTTTTGCCTTGACTGAGCTGCCCGAAGTCGATCTTGTATAATCTTGACCTTATCTAAGGCCTCTTGAACTAAGTCTGTACCCAATAACAGAGTCTCTCCTGGCCCAAACCACCCAACTGGCGATCTACACCGCCTACCATATAACGCCTCATAGGGAGCCATCTGAATGCTCGACTGATAACTATTATTGTAGGCAAACTCCACTAACGGCAAAAATTGATCCCAAGAACCTCCAAAGTCAATAACACAAGCGCGGAGCATATCCTCTAGAATTTCAATAGTACGCTCGGACTGCCTGTCCGTTTGTGGATGAAATGCAGTACTCAATTCAACTCGGGTACCCAACTCTCACTGAACAACCCTCCAAAAGTGCAAGGTAAACTGCATACCTCGATCAGAAATAATCGACACGGGCACACCGTGAAGGCGAACAATCTCTCGAACATATATCTTTTCCAACCACTCCGAAGTGTAAGTACTTGCCACTGGAATGAAATGTGCTTATTTAGTCAACCTATCGACAATAACCCAAACGGCGTCGAACTTCCTCTGAGTCCGTTGGAGTCCAACAACAAAGTCCATAATGATACGCTCCCACTTCCACTCAGGAATCTCTATCTACTGAAGTAAACCACCGGGTCTCTGATGCTCGTATTTCACCTGTTGGCAATTCAAACAACGAGCCACATAAGCAACAATATCCTTTTTCATCCTTCGACACCAGTATTTTTTTTCGCAGGTCCTGGTACATCTTGGCATCACCCGGGTGAAAAGAATACTTAGAACTGTGAGCTTCTTCAAGAATCAACTCACGACGGCCATCAACATTAGGCACACATATACGACCATGCATCCTCAAAACTCCATCATCTCCAACTGTAACCTTCTGGCACCACCGTGCCGAACTGTGTCCCTAAGGACCATCAAGTGCGGGTCATCATCCTTAGCCATCTACAACCTGATGGGCTGGTCAAAACCCTCAATATATGCCCTAACCCTCTCTCTCTCTGTGGGAAATAGAAGAATAACATGCCGAGCCAACTCCACAAAATGATTCTCATACTGGGTAAATGTCATGCCGCCCTGCTGAAGACGCTCAAACTGACGACGTTTCTCTTCTCTGGTAGTGATAGGAAAAAATTTCTCCAAATATATGTGAGAAACCTAATCCCAAGTAAAAGCAGGTGACCCAGCTGGTCTAGTCAACAAATAATCCCTCCACCATTTCTTGGCGGAATCAGTCATCTAAAACGCAGCGAAGTCGACCCCATTGGTCTCCAAAATACCCATATTACAAAGAACCTCATGACAACTGTCCAAATATTCTTGAGGATCCTCTAAAGTAGCACCAACAGGGAAAATCTTGATGAACCTGTCCAACCTCCACAAAGCATCAGAAGTCATAGCTGCCCCCATCAGCAATCGGGGCTGCAGCAACTATCTGAACTACCCCAACTGGGTTGGCTACTGGGGTCTGAACCTGAGGAGTATTCTGATTAGAAGTGTGGGTAACAAGAGTCTGGACCCCTCCTCCAGCCTGAGATAGGGCTGCTGCAACAGGGAGTGCGCCAGTCTGGGCTACACTCTCCATAAGGCCTAATAATCGGACCAAAGCATCGTGAAGCATCGGGGTACCAATAAACCCATCTGGGACCTGAGCTGGTCCAGTTGGAACGGTCTGGACTGGATCCCTTCCATCAATCTCAATCTGGGGCTCCGCAGCTGGGGTTGTAGTATGAGCAACAGGCTGAGTCCTGCCCCTGCCTCGGCCTCTGACGTGGCCTCGACCTCTACCCCTAATAGGAATTGATGTTGCTGGAAGACCGGACTGTTGGTCAGCAGAAGAAGAAGCACATGTTCTCACCATCTGCGAGAGAGTAGAAGAGTTCAATCAGTATTTGAGATACCAAGAATCGCACGACAAAGTAGAAATAAAAACTGAGTTTAGTTCCTAACTTCATAGTCTCTGAGAGATAAGTACAGACGTCTCCGTACCGACCCCTCAGACTCTATCAAGCTTCTTCGTGAATTGTGAGACCTATGCAACCCAGTGCTCTGCTACCAACTTGTCACGACCCAAATTCCCAACCCACGGGATCGTGATGACACCTAACACAATACTTGCTAGGCAAGTCGATGTTAGAAATTTATCAACCATTTTCCTTTGAATATTTACTTAAAAATAATAGAATAATTTAAAAAAATAAGTACTGAATCTAATATTTTCCACTAAATAATTCCATGAATAATATTAAAGATCAATAGTTAAGCCGAACCACAAAATAAATATATAAAACCATAAGTTTACCCAGGGTCTGGTGTCACAATCCACGAACTACTAAGAATGCTACAAATAAAGGGCTGAAAGAATGTATCTCTATTTTGAATGAAATAAAATAGTGTCTATATAAAGTAAAGAGAAGACTCCAGGAATCTGCAGACGCCAACAGATCTACCTCGTGTCTCCAAATGAAACTGCTCAGCTACTAAGATCTCCTAACTCAGGTCAGTACCTGGATCTGCACAAAAGAGTGCAGAGTGTAGTATCAGTACAACCGACCCCATGTACTGAGTAAGTGCCGAGCCTAACATCGATGTAGTAGTGACGAGGCTACGGCGGGGCGTTAACAATATAACCTGTGAAAAATATATATAATAAAGCAAGAAAGAAATAATAACAATAACATTAATAACCAGTAACTTGCAACAATAAATAAAAACACACGGATAAATCTTTTCATATACCAACTGTAACCAACTCCTCAAAATTTCAAAATTTCAATTTAAATCACAATAAAAATATTAGAGTATGAAAACCTTTTTAATAAAATCGTAGTTTTCTAAATCCTTATTTTCGAAAATTAGTAAAACATAAATATTCACCCTTATCACTCCTTGTTGCGGCGTACAACCCGCTCTCACTTGTCCACCCTTATTGCTCCTCCCTACACATATCACCCTTATTTCTCCTGTTGCGGCATGAAACCCGATCCCACCTGTCCACCCTTATTACTCCTGGTTGCGGCGTGCAACCCCCTCCCACCAGACATATCATATAAGTTTATTTATAAAAAATTTCACAATTCAGGTCAAGGCTTTCACAACATTTTTATTTCAACAATTGTAGACAGAAGCTGTAAAACTCATAACTTCATCAATTATCATTTCACAACGAAGTCAACTGGAATTTATACACATTTCGTAACACTGACATCCAGCTCAATCCTTATGTAATATAACAAAATCAAACAACAACCGATGCTTCCAAAATACTTAAAGAAATACTCAACAATAAATTTATGAATCCAAATAGACATATAAACCTCAATGATCATGAAACAATTAAGCCTGGAAGCAAATAATTTGAAACTGGGGAGGGGATTATGTATAGCAAACAAATTTGGTGGTGCACAGATACTTGTCACCTCACCTATACATCACACACATGTGAATTCACATAGTATTTAAGTTGGGGATTCCTATTCCCTCAAGTCAAGGTTAACCCAACCACTTAGCTCGATCTCACAAGCAATCACTACTCTAGCACGACCTTTCCTTTAGAATTTGCCTCTAACCCACTCGAATCTAATCACAATTAGTTCAACATCATCAATTATTGCTTAAAGGAATCAACTTTAATGAAAACTATGATTTTCCTATGTTTTATTGTCAAAATAAATAAAAATCAACCCCAGACCCGCTTGGTCTAAACTCGAGGTTCAGACCAAAACCTGTTTACCCAATCTCCCCCGAGCCCGGATATGAAATTGGTTTTGGAATCCGATCTCAATTTGAGGTCTAAATCCCCAAAATTTTCCTAAGTTCTACCTAGAACCCAAATTTTTACCACGAAAACTTTAGATATTTTGTTGAAATCTTGTTAAAAGTTGTTAAGGAATGAAAAAAATTAGTTAGAGATCACTTACCAATGATTTGGAGAAGTTTGGGTCTTTGGAAAAGCGCCTATGTAGGTTTAGGGCTTGAGAGAATTAGAAAAGAAGTGAAAAACCCGTCAAAAATCTGATATAACAGGTTGCGGGTCTGGCATTTGCGAACTGGAGTTCGCATTTGCGAACTGGAGTTCGCATTTGCGAACTGGAGTTCGCATTTGCGAACTGGAGTTCGCATTTGCGAACCCTGAGGTTTTAGGGAATTATCGCAAATGCGATAAAAAATGTCGCATTTTCAACTAAGGGCGTTTCGCATTTGCGACCCAAAATTTCACAAATGCGAGATATGAGGCTGGCCATTGACTTTGCTAATGCGAAGCCAGATCTCGCATTTGCGAGATCTGAGGCCTGCAACACCAGATGTTCAGTTGTTGGGTATTTTTCTAAGTCTAGACACTCCGTAGCATACTCGAAACTCACCCGAGCCCTCGGGGCTCCAAACCAAACATGCAAGCAAGTCTAAAAAATCATATGGACTTGCTCGTGTAATCAAATTATCAAAATAACATCAAAATTTACAGATTTAACCTCAAAACTCAAGATCTCCCCAAGAACACTCAAACTCCTAACTTTTCATCCTGATGTCCAAATTACATCAAATCAACTTCGATTCTCATGAAATTTCACAGATATGACTTAAATAACATAACGAACTTGTTCTGGGCTCCGGAACCAACATACGGGCCCGATATCATCAATTTCACATATTATTTCATTTTTTTATTTTCTTCAAAAATTATTTTCTTAGGCTAGGGACCTCAGAATTAAATTTCGGGCATACACCCAAGTCCCATATTTTACTGTGGACCTCCTAGGATCGTCGAAAAACAGATCCGGGTCTGTTTACTAAAAATATTGACCGAAGTCAACTAAAAACAAATTTTAACTCTAAAAATTTTTATTTCTCATAATTTTACATAGAAGCTTTCTGATTTCACGCCTGGACTACGCACGTAAATCGAGGTGATTAAAATTAGTCTTTTTAAGGCTAATGAGCCTGGAATGGAGTCTTAATTTATATGATGACTCGTTGGGTCATCACATGATTGTTGTGTATTCAGTAGAGACAAAGATTCCAGGGTTGTGATTGATTCCCTAATCATATTTTGCTCTAGTTAACTCTCCCTTTCATATAATTTACTCATGGTTGCTAATTAATCGAACAATTATTGTCGTAGCCTTGTCCCGGACAAAGTTCGACAATATTCCCGTCACTAGCTTAGTGAATGTTCTGTCAAGGGCGCCACAGGTAGCGTGGAGCGCTGCCTGTGGCACTGAAAATCCCAATTTTCATTTCCCCCCCAATTGATTCCGAATGATTCCTACAATTAAAACACCTCGAGTTAATATATTTTACATCCAAAATTTAATGAAGCATGAGTAAAACATGAGCGATATACATATAGCTAATACTTTAAGCTAAATATCAATACACCAGATTTTTGGCTAGCGCTTGTGTGGATTTATTGTCAATACAAATCTCTATAGCTTAAATTTTTGAAAAATTGAGCTACTTCAACAATCTTCTCTACCAAATAGTATGACACGTGCAGGATGTTGCTGCGACATATCAGCTTCACAAGTTGAGTGAGTAATAATAGATGGTTTCTTTGAACTTCAAAAAAAAATAGAACCACCCAAGAAAACTACAAAACTAGTTTTGCTTTTTCTATCATCAATATATCTCGCATAATCATTATCACAATATACCTCAAGGTTGAGATCACTAGAAAAGAATAAAATAGCCCAGAGTCAATCATATCTTTTAGGTAACGAAGAATTCTTCTAGTGACCTTTAAGTGAGTGGAGGTAGGAACTTCCATGAAGTGAATTACTACTCCAACCGCAAAGAGTATATCTGGCCCAACACAAGTCAAGTACCTCAAACTTCCCACAAGACTCTTGAAATATGTGGGATCTACTTTTTCTCCTTCATCAACCTTTGATACTTTTACTTCACTTTCTATTAGTGTGTTCACGGGGTTGCAATCGAACATGTTGAAATTCTTCAAGATTTCCCTTGTATAGAATTCTTAAGAGATAAAAATGTCTTTCTCTATTTTCTTCACTTCTAGGCCTAAGTAGTATGACATAAGTCCTATGTTTATCATCTAGAACTCACGGGACGTATCTTTCTTAGAAGCTTCAAACAAACTTGGGTTATTACCGTGAAAATTAGATCATGAACATAAAGACAAACAAGCAAATCTCCATTAATATTCATTTTAAAGTAAAGAGCATATTCATGGAGACAACGAGTAACCCAATAATTTGAAAATACTTGTCGATGAAACTACTCCATGCGCGTGGAGCTTGTTTCAATCCAAATAAAGCTTTGTTTAACTTCAACCCTTTATCTTCATGGTTTTTGACCACGAAACCCAATGGTTGTTCAACATAAAATTCTTCTTCAAGATAAACATTCAAGAAGGCTAACTTGACATTTAGATGATGAATCTTTCACTTAATTTGCGCCGCCACGGAGATCAGAAAATGAATCGTCTCCATACGGGCAACAGGTGCATAGACTTCCTCACAGTCAAGGCCTTGCCTTTTCTTGTAGCCTTTAGGCGCAAGTCGTTCCTTGTATCTCTCCTTCCATTAGCATGCTTCTTTATCTTGTATACTTATTTCACTCCAATTGCTCGATGACCCTTCAGAAGAGTTGTTAACTCCCAAGTATTTTTCTTCTATATTGACTTGAGCTCCTTCTCTGTGGCTTGTCTCAGTATTCTATCGGTATTAGCTTCATCAAAGTTCATTGGTTCATTATCAACCAAGAGACACAATAAAAAATCAAATTTAGTAACTTCTCTTGTGCCATCATAGAGCTCTTGAATGCTCATCGTCCTTTGAGGTTGTTCATTTGAACTTTTTTAAGAAGAAGGAGATGCAACATTGGTTAGCGAAGGAGGTGGAGTTGTATCCTGCACAGGCTCCACAGTCTCTAGTTTTTCTTTATCACCAAAGTGTGGAAGAAAATCATATGAAGTTTCTTCCTAAGCTTCCCAATTCCATGTCAATTCTTCATTAAATTTATCGTTATGACTCACCACCACCTTACCACTACCTGGTTTGTATAACTTGTAGCCTTTTCTCACGACCTAATTCTAACCATAGGCTCTGATGGCACCCAACATCGTCGTTAGGCAAGCCAATGGTGAACCATCAACTTAATTATCCATTTTTATACTCTTAAAATTATGTGTGTCATTAACTAATTGAAGTTATATGAAGAAATCATAGATACCTACTTACATTCTTACTAAGCCATAAGTGTATATGAAACATAAAATGAAATGATGATAACATATGGTACAACCATAATCATCTACTAGAACCTCACAAAACCTGGTGTCATAAGTGCACGAGCAATCTAGTAGAATATACAAATCACTATAACTACTGTTTGAAGCAAAATAGACAAAAATGATAAATATAACAATAAGGGGGCTCCGGGTGCTGCAAATCAGAGCAAGGAGAGCAGCTCACCACTAAGCCTCCGCATAGTGTGTATGCGCACCCGTATAACCGCCTGAAGTAACTGCTTTATACCTGCACAATTAATGCACAAGTGTAGTATGAGTATGTAAATCAACGTGTACCAAGTAAGTATCCAGTCTAACCTCGAATAAGTAGTGACGAGGGGTATACATTGACACTTACTAGTGGTTCAGTCAATAATGCACATGAATTATAAATAGGCATATAACATAACAGTAATAATGAAATAAGAAATTGTAACTAACATGGTCATTCAACTTAATGACAGTATGAAATAATCAAATATTATCTGCTATCTCAAACAGATAAGGAATATCAAGTAAATGACAAGTATCAAATCAAGAAGGAAATCTTCAAAAATGAGAATCATTCTTCCAAACCAATCTTAAATCACCCGAAAATCAAAATCGACCATACACACAAGTGACATCATATAAAGGTACTCATGACCTCAAACCACCGAACTGGACGCAAATACTCAAAATGACTGGTTGGGTCGTAACAACTTTGCCTCAATTGTCTTAAGATTCAGAGAAAATAATCTATGTTTTGCCATAACACTTTAGCAATTAGAATTCCACTTGAATATATAATCTAAAGATACATATTTTACATATGGATTATATATTCCTTTTCAAGAATTTGACCCAAACTTAAAATATTACTTTTTAATTTTGGTACATAATAAACATCTTGAAGTAACTAGTGGCCATGATCTTTACTAGAGATTAGAATCGTACTTATCCCTTCGATTTGGATCTTTGTGGTATCTTCATAGGATACATTACCTCTCACTATATTATTTATCTCCACAAATTTGTCTTTGCATCCACACATATAGTTGTTTGCTCCATTGTCCAAATACCACAATCTACAGTCATCCCTGCCACCCTCCTTGAGTGCTAGCAACAATGGTGAATTATCTCTTCTTTCATGTCATTAACAAGGATAGCTTTTTCTTCAATATTATTTTTCCTCATTATTTTCTTGATAGTAGCCATGTCCTCTCCCCCCTCTTTGTCCACGACAATTATTGATAGATTTTGACTTCACTGTTGAAATTGTTATCATTACCTCTTCCTCTTTCATGACCTCCATGGCCTCGTCTTCGTTTGTTCCATCGATAGCTTTTTCACCTCCATAACCCTTAAAGGGAGGTCTGAGTTTCAAGAAGTTTCTCTAGTGGAACTTCTTGTCTCCTTTTGATCTTTCCTTTTTGGGCCTGTAAAGAACCCTCTAGTTGCTCCACTGTCATAGAATCTAATTCTTTAGACTTCTCAATAGCACACACCACAAAATCGAACTTAGGTGTTAAAGTGCGAAGGATATTTTTTGTCACAGATAACCTCCCTATATCTTCTTAATTGATTAGGGGTGGTAAATGGGCGGGTTGGACTGAATTTGGGCAGGTCAAGATAGGTTAGGTCAATAAATGGGTCATTTCCCAACTCAGCCTAGAGTGTACTTGGGCTAAGATGGGCTGGGTCAAGATGGGCTAAATAATGGGTCATAGCCCAACCTATCCAACTTGACCCATGTGTTTAGAATCATGCTCATCTTGCAAAAAAAAAAACCTTTTACCTTAAAATGTGTAAGTTGAAAAATATTTTGCGAGGGGGCTTGGGGTGGGTGGGTGGTACAGAAAAACGAAAAAAAAATTAAAAATACAAAAAAAAAGTAAATTTTTTTTATTGAAGGGATTTGCGCACATGGGGGATAGGGGGTAGGGTGGGTTGTGCAAAAAAGTAAACAAACAGAAACTTGAAAATACAAAAAAGAAATTGAGGGGTTAGCAGGGGGGTAGAGGTAGAGTGGGTGGGTGGTGCAGAAAAATAAAAAATTGAAAAAAAATACAAAAATCTTTTTAGGGGGGGAGTAGGGTAGGGGATGGGTGGTACAGAAAAATAAATAAACAAAAAATTGAAAATAGAAAAAAAAACTTAAATTTTTTTTAAGGGGAGGGGGGTGTGGTAGGGGGTAGGGGTAGGTGAGTGGTGTAGAAAAATAAAAAAACAGAAAATTGAAAATACAAAAAAAAGAAGTAAAATTTAGGCAACTAAGTAAATTTCTAGATAAGTTGGGTTGAGATCTCTTCGTTTTGAGTGAGTTTCATGGGCTCAGCCCAAATAGACCCATGAGCTAAAATATTTGTAGCCCAACCTATTAATCTTTGGGCGAGTTGGGCAGGTTTAATGGGTTTGGGCTCTAATTGCCACCCATATAATTGATTTACAATAGCCTTCACCTTTGAACAATAATCTAAAATGCATTCGGATTCTTTTATTTTTAAAAATTTTAAAATTAGCCCTTAGAGTTTGAAGTTTTACCTTCCTCACCTTGTCAACTCCTTGGACATAAGTTTGTAAAATCTCACAAGATTTCTTTGAGGTGGTAGCATTAACCACCTTCTCAAATATAGCATCATCCAAACATTGGTGAATGGGCACGAGAGCTTGTTGATCCTTCTTTATTGTCTTTGCGAAGATATTTTTTTTTCTCTTTGAGGCAAAGTTTCCTCATTATCTGGTTTTGTTTACACTTTGCCTACGATTTTTCACACATCCTGAGATGCAAGTATGGCTTTCATATGTAGACACCCTTTCTTGTAATTATCTTTTGTGAGATAAGGATACTGAAAAGACAGCAAACCATTGTTCCCTATGGCTCTAATATCATGTTGTTGGAAAAATAATATACTGCCCAGAAATAAAATTCACGATAAATAACAAGAACAAGAGAGTAATAACTTCATTAAATCTGCAAATGGGGATAAAATACAATACCCTAGCGGAGAAATATAATAGTGTTGTGGTGCAAACTATTACAGCTTAGTAGTGTCAAGAGACTACGAGCTCGTTTGGATTAGATGATTATAAATAGTTGTTAAGCTTGCAGTGCAAAAAAGCATTTTTAAGTGTTGAAACTGATTTTTTAAATAAGTATTATGTGTTTTAGATAGACATGCTGAAACAGATAATAAGTAGTTGATGTGTTTGGTAGAAATGTGCTCATAAGTTGTTATTTTGTTAAAATAGCAAAAATACTCTTAAACTTTTTACAAAAGATTATAAATTAAAGAGTTATTTTGTAAAGAAAAGGATGAACAGCGAATATGGAATGAACGGAAAGTTAGGAAATTTTTGGGAAAAATATTTTGTGAATTAAAAAAAATATTATTAAAGATGAACTAGTAAAAGCTTTGGTCAAACTAAAAGTGTTTATAGTCTAAAAATTCATAAGTCGTGACCAACTTATGACTTATGGCTGATTACAGCTTATAAACACTTGGCTTATAAGCACTTTGGATATATTCTAAATGCGTAGATAAGTCAAAACGTGTTTATAAGCTAGTTTAATGAGCTTATAATCTTAGCCAACCACCTTCAAAACAAATAAAGTTCTTTATTTTATACACATCACTATAATATTACTCCACTCTATATTTTCTTCACCGACTATTTTTATATGTGAAAATAGGTTTTCTTGTGCTTTGGTGTCCTTCACATGAGAAACGAGCATGTTATTTCGTAAGGACCCGACTGGTCGTTTTGAGAATTTGTACTTTTCTCGATAGTTTGAGGGCTCAAGTATCTCCGCATGATGTATTATGATTTGCGTAAATCGTCGGTGTTGGTTTTCAAGTTATCCAGAATCAATTTGGAAGAATGAACTTCAAGGTTTAAGCTTTGAGTTGGAAGAGTTGACCAAGTTTGACCTTTTAGCATTGGAGCTCAGAATGGAGTTTCGTGGGTTCCTTTAGCTTCGGGTGATTTTGGACTTAGGAGCGCGTCCGGATTGTAATTTAGAGATCCGTAGTCGAATTAGTCTTGAAATGGTGGAAATTAGATTTTTGGGAAGTTGACCGGACTGGGAGTGGACTTTTTAATATCGGGGTTGGATTTTGCTTCCGGAAGTTGGAATAGTTCCGTAAAGTCAAATGTGACGTGTGTGCAAAATTTGAGGTCAATTGGACGTGTTTCGATAGGTTTCGACATCGGTTGTAGAAGTCGAAGTTCTAAAGTTCATTGATTTTGACTTGAGGTGTGATTCGTCGTTTCGAGGTTGTTAGGCATGAGTTGAAGCTCCGAGTAGGTTCGCCTCGTTATGTATAACTTGTCTGCAAAATTTGGCGCCATTTGGAGTTGAATTGATATGGTTCGAACGTTTGGTTGCATCTCTAGAAGTTCTTGAAGTTTCCTTTGATCTCCATGCGTTTTGGCATTCGATTCGTGATTCTAGAGGTTATTTTGATGTTTTGATCACTCGAACGAGTTCGCGTTATGTTTTTAGATTCGTGCAGGTGTTTGGTTTGGAGCTTCAGCCTTCAGGCGCTCGTGTGAGTTTTAATTTGGTTTTGGATTGTTTTTGTTTAAATTTTGGGTGCTGGTTCTGGGTCATCACATTTGCGATGTTTAGGTCGCAAATGCATCTATCGCATTTGCGAAGCAACTTCGTATTTTCGAACTTGGGCTGCTGGGTAGGAATTCGCTTTTGCGAAGAATTCCTCGCATTTGCGATAGCCCCTTTTTTGCATTTGCGAAGTGTTTGGTCGCAAATGCGACCTTATCAGAAATCCTGTAGTATCGCAAATCTTCGCATTTGCGATACTTTGTTCGCATTTGCGGGGGTTGCATTTGCTAATCTCTTATCGCATGTGTAACATCTGCAGCCTGCTAAATGCTGAGAATTCCGAGACTTAGCTTCATTTTGTTATATTTTGAACCTTATTTTCGATGGGAGGTAGTTTTCTGAAGGGATTTTCATACCAAATCATTGGGTAAGTGCATCTAATCAACTCTCAACTACATTTCATGATTTTACATAAGATTTAACATCAAATTCATGAGAATCGAGGGAAAAATTTGGGGATTTTGTCAAACTTTGAAAAATAAAAATTTGGGGTGTGAGAGTCGAATAGGACTCGGATTCGGAAACATGACCTATACTTGGACCCGGGTTTTGACTGGGCGGGCCCGAGGCTTGACTTTTGTTGACTTTTTAGAAATTTAATAAAACATCACAGATTTATTAATTGAAATTGTCCCCCCTTGCATTGTGTGATGTATTTAAGTCGTCTTTGGCTAGATTGAGCCGAGCGGAGGTGAATTTTGTACAGAAAAAGCGAAATTGAGTATTGAATTAGTCGAATTGAGGTAAGTGTCTTGCCTAACTTTGTTGGGGAATTTTCCTACTATTTGACATTTGTTTGCTACATGTGGGGGTGATACATATATGAGATGACGAGTATATATGTATGTTCCAGGGTTAACTATGCTCGGGGATAAATTATGCTATAAATTGTGTCCTGTAGATTCACGTGACCTTCTTCCTTCATGCCTTTCTTCACTCCTAGATACTAAGAGTATAGTATTAAATGTTAGAAACTAAGACTTAGCTTATTATAACTTGATCAAATTTGATGGAATTCTAAGAATACATTGATGTGTTTAATTCGGTCATCACTATGCGTAACCATTAATACATTGTTACGGCCGATATCCATGAGATACTAGATTCTAAACTTGTGTTGTAGATCATTTGTGAGATTTGTGGAAATACTTGAATAATAAGATTCTTGCGGGTTTATTGAACCATTGTTGACTTGAAAATTTGTGATTGAGATTCATTTGCTATATTCCTTTAAATATTCTTCTTGACATTATTTATGGTTCCTGCTTTGTTTGTCACTGATATACATAAAGCACTGAACCTCCGTTACTTGATGCTGAAGCACTAAAACAAGGCCCTCCTTGACACCCTTGCCCGCAATAATCATTTCCAGTACCACAAAAGCCCCATTTGCTGCAGCACAATTCTTCTGCACATCCACAGTTTTGTGCCAAGATTGTTCTTGGAACAACAACTACTACTATAGCTAATGCAAAGAGGAAAATGCAATCATCTCTTTTTTTAGTTTAGTTGTGTGTGGAGGGAAGTCTAAGGATGCAGAGGTATTTATAGATGGGGAATTAATTTCTATTTTCTTTTTTCCCCGAGAAGAGCCACTATTGTTGAAGTGTTCAAAGTTAGAACAATTTTTTCGTATGGGTTGACTTTTGACTTTTTTTAGTCGTATTAGCAAAGGTTATTTATTAGTAAGCTTCTTTCCATCCTTTTTTTTGGTAGAAAAGATATTAGATTACATAGACTTTAAATATTGTGTACAGAGGGATGGTTTACAGAGGTCATAGTTGTACATGACGTTCGAGCATTACATCAAAATATAGATATAGTATTAGCATCTTTTTCCTTACTGCCTAAGTTTCTTTATGTCTTTCTTTCTCTCATAAAATGTTAAAATAAACCTATTTGACCAGGCATTTGAGACTTATATAATCATAAATGCATCATACTATTTGTCTGATTCTAAAACTTTTGAAATTTATAATTTTATATATACGATACTAGTTATGTGGCTAATAAGTTTCGTATTGTGAAAATTTTAGTTTAAATTATTATTACATTTAAAAATGAGTCATTTTTCTTGGAAGTTAATTAAAAAGAAAATAAGATCACATATATAAAACTGATAGAGTATATACCACCGGATTGCATGCATTGAAACATGAGTTTAATTAACTGGTAAATTCTAATAGGTAATCACATAAGCTCTGCAAATTTTCTATGTAACTGTTACTCCCAAAAGAAAAAACAATGAGGATATATAATTAATGAAAGGATCTTATTAGTATATTTATTATTAATTAGTGGACCAACATGAAACGAAATTATATTTTTTGTGTGGACCTAGTGGCTAGTTAACGAGATGCACAATGTGGATTGTGACATTGTGGGTAGAACAAACATTTATGTTTTATGATTAAACTAAAAGTGTGAATTCATTGACGAAATACATCATAAAAAGAGATATTGAATTTTCGTCCTATCTTTGTGATAATTTTTGCTCAAGTTAGAAAATAAGTTTTGCTTTATATATATATAAGGGAATAGAAAAGGTGACTTCGATCCTCTCTTTGGCGAAGGATCCTATTTATCCTTTTTCTCCTTTTTTAACCTTTTCCCTTTCATTCTTTTCATTTAAATTGTTTGGTAATTGGAAATTGACCATTTTCTATCCTATTTATTACATTTAATTAAAAAAAATTCAGTTACAAAAGAAAAAATTAACAGCTTAGTTTACTGAGTTTCTCTCTCATTTTATTACATTACTCTATCATTACTAACGAACTATCATGTTATTTGTTTTCTAAAGTCATGTTCTTCAAAAAATTTTGCAACGGTTGCAACAATCAATGCTCATAATAATGCCAGTTTATAAAAGGCCATAACAATCTCTCTCTCTCTCTATATATATATATATATAATTGTGGTAATTAAAGCAGTAAATCAACACATCACTCTTCCTCTTCATAACTGATCTTTCACCTATTTCCTCTTCATAAAGCTTACAGCAAAGAACATATGATATTCGACAAATAATATTAGTTTGAGCAATCTACAGGAGAAATTCTGCATTATTGTTTTCTATAATTCTTCTTATGTAAGTACTGAATTTGTGTTTTATTTTCTTCTTATAATTGATTCATTATTTGTAGGACGGAACGGTATTCTTTCCTCTTTTGACGATAGAATAAATTATTCTCAAACATGTTTTCCTTATAACTTTTTATTCTTCAAGAAATATATATTGTGATAATGCTATTACCTATTTTGAATTATAAGAAGAAATAGAAACACATCAGTTCTGAGTATTGTGTTTCATCTACTTCGTTGAATTGGATTGCCTATTATTTTTTATTTTTTTGTTTTGCAGGTATGATACAAATGATCTGGAGCAAGCATTTTGAAGAAGTATTATTTCCTTATAAAGTTTGATTTTTCTAGATGTATTTTGATAATTATAACTTTTTTGGTATCATTTGTTAATTGTTAGTAGGCAAATAAATCATAGCTCCAAGCAAATACTGCTACTTCTCAAAGTTAGTCTTTTGTTGTAGTTTTTGCCCTTATACATCGCTTTTTGATCAATTTCTGTGGTGACAATCATGGTGTTTTCATACCAATTGTTGAGATGATCAACTAATTACAAGAGAATAACGCCACCTAAGAAACTTACGAATTGATGAACTCTATACATGAGTTTTCACGAAGAAAATTTTAATGTATATTAGAATTAGTGGAAAGCAAATAGAAAACATTCTCTACCTTCTAATTTTCATATTTTTATACTCATTATTATTTTAAATTAGCATCATATATAACTTCTCTACCTTATTGTTTGGTCATTTCTCTTTCTATTATTAAATACATTATATATTTTTAATGCAATAGTTTTCAAACATTATCGATCATTCCAGTCACACATTAATATAAACGAAGATGTATCATGCTTAGTAGGTATTTGACACAGGAGATGTCACAACCAAGTCAGACAATATAATAAAATAAATACCTTTTACATGGGCTAAGCATATAAAAATAATGGCTACAAAAAAATGTACACCCTTATGTTGTTAGTAGTAACTTTTATAATATTTAAAAAAAATCATTGTATAATATTTTAAAATCATTATCATTATTATCATTATACTGTGTTTGGAGCCTTATATACATATTCGGCAGATATTTAAATGTTTTGCTTATTTATCATTGCTTTTTATTGTAGCTGACATAATGTATGGTGTTCGCTTAATTATACTTTTTTTTGTTATGTAATGGCCTCAACTAAGAGCCGGATACAGGGATAAAGTACATGGCTTGTTTGAGGTAAGTATATTGCCTAAATTTAGTTTGAGGCACAAGTTACTTGAATTGTTGATTATGGCTACGTGCCAAGGGTAACGTACATGTGGCGGATGAGCATTTGTGCGTGCACCGAGTTTTATCCATGCTTGAGATAGTGATTAAGCTATATTATGCCTTGAATTGATTGCTAAACCTCATATTTTCATGCTTCATGTGTTTGTACCTGTTTATGAGCTACTTGAATTGCGTTAGAGATCATATTTAGGATAATCTCTTGTTCAAACATGTTAATTACTATTTCATGGCGTAATCGCCTAATCAGAGCTTTGGCAGCACATCTTAGCATGTCACTTTTATCGGTCCATGAGCTTATGATTTGATATTCGTTGTTCGTATACATATATTATTGGATATGCCTTTTGTATGGCATGGACTGATTGGTAGCAAGTGAGTTCTCCATGAGGTTCGAGTTATGATAAGCACGTGAGTGGTCCGTGCGATTGTTATATACGATACATGAGTTGTCTGTGCAACGTGTGGATAAGGATCCATCCCCTAGAGTCACCCTCTCATGTTTATTTCTGGATGGTGTACACGCGGTATGTGGAATAAAACTTATCAGTGTTTGGGTTTTTGCATCTTTTCTCTATTTGCAACTACCTTGGGTGTATATATACTTTATCACGTAGCTTCTCTATATGTCAACTTTTTGGAATATATGATGCCTCTTTATACATGTATTCTCTAGCTATTTGACTAGACGGCGAAGGCATAGTGCATATCTTCTCTATGTGTTAACTTGTGCACATTGATTTGATCCTTATTGCATATCTTCTCTACATGCTATGTTGTTCGTGGTTACAAGACCTGGTGCACCTTTCCACATGCACTGGTTTGGTCATAACCGTGTTTTACCCTTAGTTTGGTATCACTTCTATTTACTAGTACATTTATGAACCGAGCAAGGTGTTAGTGAATATCGTTGGTAGTTCTTGCCACTATTACCTCGCCGAGGTTAGTTCTAATACTTGGTGAGTACATGGAGTGGGTTGTGTTCATACTACACTCTGCACTTTATTATGCGGATCTAGGTGTTGGACCCAGCCGAGAGTCGTTGTGAATTTTGTTGAGCTGCTGAGAGACGAGGTAAAGCTACATTTCGACTGCAATCCTTGACATCTCTTTCCATTTCAATTATTGTTTTTATTATCCAGACAGTTTTCCATTTCAAATTTCAAACTTGATTTTTTATTGTAAAGCTTATGACTCTGTAATTACCAATTCAGGAAAATATTATGGATTGAAGCAGTTTATTTATAACTTTTGGCTTTAGACTAGTATTATTTTTGTAATTTTGTTATCTTGTTCTGTTTTTCTATTCTTCGGTTGCCTAGAAAGTGAATTAGGCGCCATCACGATCGGATGGTATTTTTTGTGTCGTGACAAAAATAGAATGCTTTCATTGAGAGTCGAACTCAAGATCTCTGCTTACTAAGCGGATGATCTAACTAACTGAGCTACGAGAGATTATTACTCTCTTTTTTCAGTTCAAAACAATTGATATCTTATATTAGTGCTTTCGGGTGGATTTGTTATAAAATTCAAATATAGCTACGAATGTAAATTTTCTGAAAATATAGCTATGAATGATAAAGACAACGTATCATTTTGCTATGTTGCGTGATTTTTTCTATAAGAATGCCCAAAAAGATGGGCCTACTTACTTTTTTACTGAAACTGGATCAGGCCCAAATTGATTTCTTAGATTCAACAGCTGACTAAAATTTTATAGATTCAAATATAAATAAAGCGTTTAAGAATATTTACAATTTTGTTGATACTACTGATTTTAAATTCTTGTATTTAGATGTAAATACTTGTGTGGTCAAACACATTGATTAGTCCTGGGTTGCCTCTAGGATTTATTCTTTCATTCCTCTTAGAGGCTCCATGGAATTATGTTGGCAATTGGATATTATTTTGTTAAAGCTATATTTGACGTAAAAATTGCGCTGGACACCTTATTTGGTCGTCCCCATTTAACCTATACCCGCTTTTTTTAAAACTTTTAACTTGTATCCATTTTTTAAATAACTTCAGCTCCCCTTTCCCTCGCTGAGCTGAAGTTCACCAGTTAAGCTGAAGTTCGCCAGTTATAAAGACAAAACTTCAGCATACGGGGCTGAAGTTCTCCAGTTTACAAAGACAAAACTTCAGCTCTCCGTATGCTGAAGTTTTTGTCTTTATAACTGGGGAACTTCAGCCCCGTATGCTGAAGTTCCCCATTTACAAAGACAAAAACTTCAGCTCTAAAGCTGAAGTTCCCCATTTACTAGAGCTGAAGTTCGCAAGCTACTTCAGGCCCGTCTACTAGAATGCTGAAGTTTTGCATGATTGCCTTTGCTACTTCAGCCCCGCATGCTGAAGTTATGCGCAAAAGCGGGTACAGATTCAATTTTTTTTACAAAGCGGGTATAAGTTAAAACGTGGCACAAAAAGTGGGTACGGATGCAAAAGCCCCATATTTGACTTGGTTAGTTCTAAGAGTTCGGGCGGTTTGCCATGCTTAGTTTATTTTGATACTTTTGAATATTGTTTAGACCGGACTATTTTATTTGGATTTATCTTACTTTGCTTATAATTTAATGACTTATTAAAATAACGTGGAATATTACTTTAACTTTTGTCTTCTAATGTACTTCCGATATGGTTCCTTATCATCGGATGCATGTTGCGGTAGGGTCATATTTGAGGTGTGGCATACTCTATCCATGTGTATCATATATGTTTATCTCTTTTTCACATGCATACATTCATATATGTGGTTTCTGCTATGGACCATGACTTGGCACGTGAGTTATCCGTGCAGATTATTTATGCATATTGAGTTGTCCATGTGAATCATGAATTTGGATTCATCCCAGTCACGTGATTGCCAATGTTAATTTTGGACCGTGTGTGAGCATGATATGGGACACCATAAATGTTTCGGTTGAGATAAAATTTGAGTCTTTATCATGATTAGACATTGAAGACATCAAAATTTTACCGGTTCAAGCTAAATCCTAAATTCAAGATACTACAAGACGACTCTTAAAATTCTAGGAGTCTATTAGGGTTGCTTGGAGGCTACTCTACCAAAACCCTAGCTTGGTGGCTACTATACCTAACCCTAGGTCATTCCTATAAAAAGGGTTACACATTCCCTTAACAAAAGCATCTCAAAAATGGAGATCATCTCGAAAATATCATAAACTCACGAGATATTCACAAAGAGATCAAGAAGTGGACGGATAATTCTTGATAATTAAATAATTCAAGAAGATCGAATCACGAAGATAATCAGAAGAGAAGAATCAAGGGAACAAACAGAATTGTACCCAGATAATTTTATCAATAAAATTATGTTCTTCATGTTTATACTATGGTTGCAATTTATTTTTGTATCACATATAATTTGTTGCAAACAATTTGGCATGCCCAGTGGGAAAATCTCTACCTCTCATCTCAAATCTTCAATCACCAAAGTCCAAGAACAACGAAATGTCTTCCAAGAAAATTAACTCCAGTTCAACTTCCGCCAAGACTGCTAATTCCAGGTTCTATGCTGATGTGGAAAACTCACTCGAAGTTACCTTTGGAGCTTTGGACCAGTTACGAGGAGCAAAGCAAGCTCGTTAGGACAACAAGCACCCCAAGTGCCATCCGCATCTACCCCTGTTTTCGGATCTTCACCCTCAAAAGGAGCAAGATCTTCCACAAATGCACCTGAAGGAGGAAGCGATGTTGCTGAAAAGATCAAGAAAACTCTTTCTCTGCTTGACCTCTCCGGATCCAAGCACTCTGTTATGAAGGAAGATGATGATGCTTCAAAGTGATGGATCCTCCCCACTTACACCACATAGCGTGAGCCAATCAAGGATCAATTTGTGTGAAAATTCATGCTACTCTCCATCGTCCACGACAATCATGCAAGCCATGGTGACAAACACTTCATCTGTTGAGGGGCAGTTGGCAAACTTGACAGAAGCAATCGCTGGCTTGACCAAGTGCATGGAAAATCAAGATGCTAGAATCTACAAGCTAACAGATAGGGTGGGAATCTTGATGGAAGAACAGTCCACCCATGCACTTGGAAAACTCCTAGAAGTTCAAGAGGTTAATCCTCCCCCACGACAAGTTGTATCCACTAAGGAAATTCCAGTCTCTTCAGAAGGGATGGTTCTAATCAATCAACAAAAGGAGTTCATTGAAGGGACTATTAAAAACAAATATGAAGTCGCTTCTAAGTTCTCCTTTACCTACGCAAAGCTGTACACTTCAAGGATCGATATGTTGAAGATGTCTGTTGGCTATCAACCTCCAAAATTTCAACAGTTTGATGGCAAAGGCAATCCAAAGCAATATGTGGCGCACTTCGCTGAGACATGCAACAATGCTGGTACTTATGGAGATTACCTCGTCAAGCAGTTTGTCCGCTCATTAAAAGGAAATGCTTTTGATTGGTACACGGACCTCGAGGCTGGATCTGTTGATAGCTGGGATCAACTAGAGTAAGAATTCCTCAATCGCTTTTATAGCACGAGACGTACTGTGAGTGTGATGGAAATCACAAATACTCGTCAACGGAAGAGTGAACCAGTTATCGACTTTATCAATCGTTGGAGGAATGCAAGCCTCAACTATAAAGACAGGGTTAGTGAAGCTTTTTGCATAGAGATGTGCATCCAAGGTATGCATTGGGTATTGCACAAAATCTTGCAAGGTATCAAGCTTAGCACACTTGAAGAACTTGCAACTCGTGCTCATGACAAGGAGTTGAGCATGGCCTCCGTTGGAAATGAAAGGCTGCCCATATGTGAACCTCACAAAGGGAACGACAAGCAAGAAGTCAGAAAATGGAGCAAGTTTGTACCAAGATCCAAAAATAAATAAGCTATAAATATTAACACATCACCCGTGAAATTCACGACGAAGGTGAGTAAGAAGTAGAGTATGAAATCCACTTCGTTTCAAGATAAGCCAAGTGGAAAGTTGACTCCAAAAGAAATGCAAGAGAAAGAGTACCCATTTCTGGATTCTGATGTGCCATCTATTTTTGAAGAACTCCTCGAGTTAAATCTCATTGAGCTTCCGGAGATGAAGCGACCAAATGAAGCTAGGAAAACTGATGACCCAAATTACTGCAAATATCATCGACTTGTGAGCCACCCTCTAGAGAAGTGCTTTGTCTTCAAGGACAAAGTTATGGACTTCGATCGTGAAAAGAAGATCGTGCTTGAAGATGAGAAAGTAAGCGCAAACCAAGTCTCTATCACATTTGGCTCATTCAGTCCAGGCGAATTATGTAGTTTTAAAGAAAGTAAAGATGAAGAATTACTGGAGAACTACAAAGTTGAAGATGGTCAACCTGAGGATGATGAAGGTTGGACGTTGGTGAATCGTCGTAGGCACAACAAAATGAGCCCACGAAAAGGATGAATGGAACAACCAACAAGGAAATTTATGGTGAAAAGACCTAGGAGATGGAATCCAGTTAAGCATGTAAAGAAAGTGAAAGTGGAGGTGCACCACCCTCAAAAGACATGACATCCAGTGACCTTGGAGGAGTTTTTACCAAGTTGGTTCCGCACGAAGATTTCCCATGAGGTATTGATGCCCCTTGTTTCCATACTGAATAAGGGAAATAAAAGAGTGATGACGTACTGTTGGCACCATCTTCAGAAAAGCTTATCGGGTCCACTTCTCAAGAATTTAATGCTTGTGAGGAAAAATTCACGTTCACAAATGACGATGTTTTGCTAGGTGATACTCCTCATAACTGCCCGTTGTACCTGGTTAGCTATATGCTTGATGAAAGGGTAAATCGAATTTTTGTTGATGGAGGATACTCAGTGAACATTTTGCCAATTCGTACTGTGAAAGAACTTGGTATTCCCATGAACGAACTCTCAAAACCCGTGTGATGATCCAAGGATTCAACCAAGGGGCAAAGAGCCATAGGCGCGATCAGGCTGGGAATCACCATTGAAGTTATGCAATCAAGTGCATGGCTGCATGTGATCGATGCGAAGACTTCATATAATGTCTTGCTTGGAAGGCCTTGGATACATGAGAATAAAGTAGTTTTGTCTACCTACCATCAATGTTTAAAATACTACGAGGGTAAAGTCGAGAAGAGCGCCATTCACCGAGGCAGAGTCACACTTTGCCGATGCAAAGTTCTACTTGAAGAACCACATTGTGAAGGAGCTAAAAGTTGACGATGGCATGAAAAGCAAGAATGACGATCCCACAACTAAAAGAGCTGAGGTGACTATTGGTAAAGCCAAAGCTGTTACTGAGGAGGTACAACCCAACATGAGTAAATATCATAGAGGGGATATTGCGTCTTATGGAAAGAAAGTAAGTCCTGCACTCCAATATGTCCCTAAAAGGAAGAAAGATGAACGCGAATCATCTAATCTCCAAACTAACATGATAAAGGAGATAACTCTTCTGGTAAGACGAATTGAGGCAGTAAAGTTGTCCTCAAAGCCACTTGCAGGGTTTATGGCCCAAAGTCGTCTGCAGAATATGGCACTCCCTACAAATCGAGTAGACGAAGGTTTTGATCTTAACGCTTACAGGCTATTTGCAAAAGCTGGATACAATCCTAATGAGCCGTCAAAGTTAGGGAAACTATCATCAGAATCTTCAATGAGACAACCACATGAATGTTTGGGATACAAGCAACCGTCACCAATGCACATCTCCATAAGAAGGACGAGCAACAATTATATCATCGTAGAAGATGAATCGGCTGCTTCTAACAAGCCTTATGTCTTTGACCGACTTGGAAAATCAACTGTGAGGACTTCTGTGTTTCAGAGACTGGGTCCATTAAAGAAGGGGAACAAGTTCCAAAGAAATTTTCAAAGCATATGAACACCTGCTTCACCCAAAATCCAGAAGATCTCTAAGGATTTCAAAAGTTTGGTTCCTTCGAGAATAAGGCGACAAACAAAACTCGTGGTT
Organism: Nicotiana paniculata; assembly: GCA_005239505.1. Classification (NCBI taxonomy): domain Eukaryota; kingdom Viridiplantae; phylum Streptophyta; class Magnoliopsida; order Solanales; family Solanaceae; genus Nicotiana; species Nicotiana paniculata. Next base: position 36,454 of record ML327086.1, read on the forward strand.
TTATGTAAAGAAGTACTGAGGTAAAGCCATATACTGTGGTCTACATTAAGGAACGTGACAAAGATGAAGAAAGTGTGGGTTCTTCGTATCATGTTACTGTACAAGGCGAGAATGGTGTTCTATCTTCAATGGAGGATGATGCAGAATTGGAGGATGTTTCACCGTTTTATCACATATCTTTCAATGAAGGGGAACCTCAAGAAGATGAAGATGTGAAAGATGCTCCACCTGAACTTGAAGAAGGAGTGAAGACGACAGTTGATGCCTTAAAAGAAGTTAACCTGGGCACCGATGAAGAACCAAGACCAACCTACCTAAGTGCTTTACTAGAAGTTGATGAAGAAAGCACTTATATTGAGTTACTCAAGGAGTTCAGGGATGTCTTTGCTTGGAATTATAAATAGATGTCTGGCTTAGACCCGAAAGTAGCAGTCCATCACCTTGCATTCAAAAATGGTGCTAGCCCTGTTAAACAAGCTCAAAGGCGCTTTAAGCCGGACTTGGTTCCCATGATTGAAACCGAAGTTAACAAACTCATCGAAGCTGGCTTTATTCGTGAAGTTAAATACCCAACATGAGTTTCAAGTATTGTCCCCATAAGGAAGAAGAATGGCCAGATTCGAGTGTGCGTTGACTTTAGGGATCTCAACAATGTATGTCCGAAGATGAATTTCCACTTCCCATTCTAGATTCGATGATCGACGCTACTATCGGGTACGAGGCGATGTCATTTATGGACGGTTCATCAGGCTATAACCAAATTTGCATGGCGCCGAAAGATGAATAGCTTACTGTATTTCGTACCCCCAAAGGTATTTATTGCTACAAGGTGATGCCTTTTGGATTGAAGAACGCTGGTGCTACTTATGCAAAATATCTTTGATGAACTTCTCCACAAGAATGTCGAATGTTATATTGACGACTTGGTGGTAAAATCAAGAAAGAAGAACGACCATTTGTGAGACTTCAGAATGGTGTTTGGATTGCTTCAAAGGTACCAACTTAGGATGAATCCGTTGAAATGTGCCTTTGGAATTGCTTCTGGAAAGTTCCTTGGTTTCATTATCTGACATCGAGGGATTGAAATTGATCAAGCCAAAGTAGATGCAATTTTGAAATGCCTGAGCCTCGGGATATTCATGAATTGAAAAGTCTGCAAGGAAAGTTAGCATACCTTAGGAGATTCATCTCAAATCTAGCTGGGAAGTGCCAACCATTCAGTCTCCTTATGAAGAAAGGTGTCCCTTTCAAATGGGACTAAGCGTGTAGTAGTGCCTTTGAGAGCATTAAGTCCTACTTGATGAAGCCTTCGGTTTCAACAGCCCCTATACTTGGAAACCCGTTAATACTATACATTTCAGCACAAGAAAGATCTGTTGGAGCGCTGTTGGCCCAAGAAAATAGTGAGGGGAAAGAAAACTCTATTTACTAATTGAACAAGATGATGACAACAAACGAGCTGAACTATTCGCCAATTGAAAAGTTGTGTTTGGCGCTAGTCTTCTCAATTCAAAAGTTGAAGCACTACTTTCAAGCTCATGTTGTTCGTCTTGTTTCTAAAAAAAACCCCATCAAGTTCGTGATATCAAAACCTGTTCTTAGTGATCGACTAGCGAGATGGTACCTCCAATTTCAACAATTCAAGATTTTGTACATCCCTCAAAAAGCTGTAAAAGGACAAGCATTGGCAGACTTCTTGGCAGATCATCCGATACATGATGACTGGGAGCTAACTGATGAACTACCTGATGAGGATGCAATGGTCGTTGAAGTTCAACCCCCATGGAAGATGTACTTTGATAGTGCTGCGCATCGTGGGGGAGCTGGTGCTGGTGTAGCATTTGTCACTTCTCAAGGTGAAGTTCTTCCCTACTATTTTACGTTGACGCAAATCTGCTCTAATATTGTTGCTGAGTATCAAGCACTAATTTTTGGGCTTGAAATGGCTGTTGAAATGAAGCGATTGCAATTGCAAGTCTTTGGTGACTCTCAGTTAGTGTTCAATAAGCTTCTAGGTAGTTACGAGGTCAAGAAGCCGGAACTACGCCCATATCATGATTACTCTAAAAATTTAATGGGGTGGCTCGGTGATGTGACTATTCAGCATGTGCCAAGGAAAGAAAATAAGAAGGCTGATGCTTTAGCTGCCCTAGCTTCTGTCACGACCCAAATTTTCCTCTGTTGGGTATCATGATGGCACCTAATCTTACGGACTAGGTAAGCCTAATATTCATGGAATAACAAAAATAATAATAAAATCTAATATTTTTCTAAAATAAATAACTCTTTATACATTGCATATTCCCAAAACCGGGTAGTACAAGTCATAAGCTTTATAGAGTTTACTACAACTTCTAATTACAACTACTTGGAAGTAAACAAAAACAGTGTAAATGCAAAATACGAATGTGACTACGAAGCCTGCGAGCGCAATGAGAAGTTTACCTTAAGTCTCCTCGGCAAGAGTCCGCACAACTACTAATGATCAATACCTGGATCTGCACAAAAATATGCAGAAGAGTGGTAAGAGCACACCACATCGGTGCCCAGTAAGTATCAAGACTAACCTCGGTGAAGTAGTGACGAGGACTAGTCAAGACACCCACTAGTCTAATAAACTGAACAAGTATCAATATAGGAATAAAGGGGGAAAACGATATACACATAAAGGCTACGCAATATAGCTAACAATACAGTGAATTCGATAAAGAAGGAAAAAAACAATAAGTATCGGCGGAAACCATGAAACAACACAAAGATTGAATAGAACACAAAAAAATCTGGAATGTAAATATACAACACGAACAGGTGATGTCTCAAGAACTTCAACCACTTCTACATCAAATTCGTTGTCATCTCCACAAGGTTCTGAACCTCGGACAAATCACCATTTACGGGTCCCAATATTCGAATCCTAAAACTTGGCATCTTACGCCCTCATTTGTGTGCTAACTGCACAGGCGACTTATGTTCCAATCGGGTCATCTCCACCCATAAGGTAAGTACAACAAGAGTATCTATACTTGACAACAACAAGGAGCCCTAAATCCATTACTAGTACTTAACTACGTGTATTATTGTTCAGGTGTCCTAACATGATTCAACAACCCATAAGTATAAGGAAAGAAATGGGCAACACGTACATTGTCATCTCACAAATTTCCACATGAATAAACTCACACCGTAAGTGTTCTAGTACACAATATCAACAACAAGAAATTCCCCCAGGCCAACACAAGTATCATAAATAATCTCTGACATAGCCCACCTTGTCTCGCCACGTGTGCAATAGTAAAGTACATGCCCGCCTTGTTTCGCCACATGTGCATAAACATGTTCCCACCTTATCTCGCCACATGTGCAACCCTCAATCTCATATCACGCCTTATCACGCTGCATATGCAATCTCAATAGTAAACACGACACGACAGAAACCTCGTGCAAATCCCTATATCAACAACCGATAACTCTATTTACGAGCAAGTTAACTAAGGTATACTCTATCCAAACTTTCTTTAAGGTCGGTAGTTTCAAGGGTATTCAACAATTTTATTTAGGGACAAACAACGTGAAAATAATCATAAACTCAGTCAAGACCAAACCATTATAGAATGAGATGAAGATAATTAAAATTTAGAGATAAACAGTTAAGAAGACATAGCATGACAGTAAAAGGAAATAAAATCTTCAGATAAGTCAATTAGGAGTCATATAGGCATTAGTAGTAAATCAAAAAGTAAGAAATTCTACATTTAAGCAAATAAAGATGAAATAGAATAAGAAATTCCATCATGCCAAAGACAATTCATACTCGGCGAATATAAGGACCTAAGATTCCAAAAGGTTCAACTTTTCACAAATAAGTCTGAGCACGCACATGTCACCTCGTGTACACGGACTACAATCAACATAGAAGACTCAAATCCTAAGGGATAATTCTCCCACACAAGGTTAGGAAAAATATTTACCTTAACCGCTCAAATCAAACTTGAAATCACGTTCTTGCCATGAGTATTAACTCCCAATGGCCCAAATCTAATCAAATCAATAGCATCGTGTAAATAATACTACAAGCAACTAGTTTAACTAATAAATTCGAAGCTAAGACGCAAAATTAGGAAAATTGTCCAAAAAGTACCCCGTGCCCACGTCTCGGAATCGGGTAAAAATTTACAAATTATGAACACCCGATCAATTATGAGAACACTCGAACAAAAATCATCAAAAACTGACGTCAAAATCTCACTCAAATCTCGGATTTTTAATTGGGGAACTTTTTCTCCCATTTCCAAACTTTTACTCTCAAATTCATTGATAAAATGAGGAAAACCACAATAGATTAATGAAATAAAACCAAATTCGAGTAAGAAATCGTTATCCACAAGATTCCTATGAAAAACCGTCAAAGAATCGCCTTCTCCCAAGCTCAAATAAAAAATGAACAACCCTCGATTCTGCCCCTTTTTTTGACAAGCGATCCTCGCACCTGCGGACATTTCTCACATCGGCGCATCCTGCACCTGCGGTCCAACCAGTCGCACCTGCGGAAATCACTAACTCCCACATCTTCGCACCTGCGCTTAAGGTCACGCACCTACGGGCTCGCAAGTGCGGCCAAAACCTCGCACCTGCGCCTCAGGCCTGGCTCCCCAATTTCGCATCTGCGGGGTTCCCTTTTGCGCCTCCGCCTGAGACCTCGCACCTACGGCTACCCATTCGCAGGTGCGGAAAAACACCAGAACTCCAAAAACCAGCATGTCAGCAAACTCTAAATTCCCAAAAAAATCCGTTAACCACCCGAGGCCCCCGGAACCTCGACCAAACATACCAACCAATCCTATAACTCCGTACGAACTTAGTCGAGCCTTCAAACCACTTCACAGAACACCAAAAATGAGGATTAAACATGCATTCAAGCCTAAGAAATAAGAATTCTTTTCAAATCTACAAACGATGCTGATACACGTCAAACTCGTCCGAATGACCTCAAATTTGACACACAGGTCACAAATGACACTACGGACCTACAACCACTTTCGGAATCCCATTCCGAGCCCGATATCAAAATTTCACCTATCGGCCGAAATCGCCAAAATTCTAACTTTCGCCAATTCAAGCCTAAATCTACCACAGACCTCGAGAACACATTCCGGACACGCTCCTCATCCCAAAATCACCATACGAAGTCGCTGGACATCATCCATAACTCGTTAAGGATCCGTTTACATAAAAGTTAAATTCCGGTTAAAACTTCATTGTTTAAGCTTCCAAAACAATAGTCCTTCTTCCAATTCGACTCTGAATCATCCGATAACAGAATCCAACCATGCACGCAGGTCGATGTACAAAATGCGAAGCTATTCAAGATCTTATGCCACCGAACAAATCTTAAATTCTCAAAATGACCGGTCGGGTTGTTACATTCTCCCCCTCTTAAACAAATGTTCGTCCTTGAACGTACCAAGATTCACTTCGAACTCATCTAATCACTGATTGCACATTTCCAACACACACTCATGGGTGATTATCCCACGTCACCCCAACTCACATATGCCTGATGACACCATCACAACTGCAATTTAGCCTTTCTAAAACCCCCGATAAGCCTCATACCTCAATTTCTCACCTTCTACTCATTTCTAAAAGACCCGATTCTAAATCCATATCCGGCATTAGCCTCAACCAGCTGCATCAACTCATGAACATATCCACAAGGTACAACCACACAACATAACACACCACACATAGGTCCTTACTAACATTTCCGATCACAATAGCTGGAAAAAAAACTCAACACTGGCGATTAGCCTCATATCTGAAGGGACTTTGTTTCAACCTCTCATCGTACTGATAATGATGCAATAAACACGAAGACCTCATTATTCGACACCCGAATCACCAAGCCACAACTACCACCATCGGGCACACATCCTGCAAGCTAAAATTCAAGAAGCGCAGAACGAAAATGACTGAATACGAAAAGAGAACACATAAGGAAAATATAAAACAAGCCCGACAAGCACAATTATCTATTAATGCTAACCTACAAAACAATATAACAAGGAAAGAATCAAAGCATATAAACGAATCATAAGGACCCCGTCCTGATATAACTTCTATCACGGTACACAACCCGGTTCAGGCATTTCAAATCACATGAAAACACGAGGGTTTCGCCGTCAACCCTAAATCATAAATAGGATATATATATCCCACCAAATGGAACTTTTCACTGGATCACTTCCTTCCACAAACTTACAACGCATGCTGGCCCCCACACCGGTGGAGCATAAGAATCATAGCTCGTAACCACTATACTCAGGAACTGCATCAAGCCTACCGTACTGGAAAACAGGAATTTACTACTAGTCTCATCTCTCAATAATGAATAGAAACAAACAATAGACATGGGATACCACTCACAAAATCTCCCAACAGGAGAAAACACAAAAATAGAGTGCAAAGCATGAAACTCACTCATAAACGAAAAAACAATGAGAGAGCTCGTCCCGACCAGCAGAGCTATAATGAATTACAAATGGTGCCGCTATGTAACAAATCAAAACATACCTATGCTATAAAATCTGGCACAATGGCCTCCAGCCTACTATACGAAACACATCAACGGGCCGGGCCTCCCCCTCTTGGGCGCCCTCTACTCACCTGAATGCCCTGTTGTAACATATCTGCCCGTAGCTTGGGAAAATCTCTCACCCAGTAAATGATATCTCCATAATCAAAACAACCTCTCTGTTGACGTGGCTGTGGAAACTGTGCGGTACGAGTACTCTGAGACCCATGAGTACCTAAAACTCCATGCGAAGGTTGAACTGACCGACTCACAAAACCTTTACTGTGTCGTACCCTGACTCCATAATAAGGACCAGTAGATCTCTCCGGTCTACGAGTCCTCCTCACCTCTCTTCCCTCTCTCTCCTGACCTCGTCTGACATCTCTCTCATAGTCCCGCCTAACATCTCTCTCACAGTCTCGCCTGACATCCCCCTCATAATCTAGCATGCCTTCAACTCTGCGAGCAATCCCTACCACCTGCTGAAATGAAACATCCGACTCTAACTCCCGAGCCATGCTGAACCGAATATCATGACTGAGGCCCTCAATGAATCTACGAACACGATCTCTAACTGTAGCAACCAAAGCAGGTGCATGTCTGGCCAAATCACTGAATCTGACGACATATTCTGATACTGACATAGTGCCCTGGCGCAGCCACTCAAACTCTGCTCGCCATGCATCTCGAGGGGACTGAGGTACAAACTCGCTCAAGAGTATCTATGAAAACTGACCCCATGTAAGTGAAGCTGACTCGGTCGGGATACCCAACTCATATGCCCGCCACCACTGATAAGCTGCTCCCCTGAGCTGGAATGTAACGAAAACAACCACGCTCGTCTCCACAATACCCATAGTACGAAGAATGCGGTGACATTCCTCCAGGAAACCCTGGGCATCATCTATTGCCAATCCACTGAAGGTAGGAGGGTGGTATTTCTTGACCTCTCAAGTCTAAGTTGTTCCTCCTCAGATGCTGCTGCCCTAACCATGGGCGGAAGTGGGACCCCAGGTTGTGCTGCCATGACACCCGGAACCTGACCAACATGATCTCGCTGCTCTAGAGTGTGGGCAACGGGAGTCTGAACTCCTCCCCCACTCCGTGAAGTAGCCGCTGCACCCGGAATCAACCTCGCCTGAGTCAAGGTACCAATCATATCCTAGAATCGTGCCAAGGTCTCCTGAAGTTCGGGCATAACAGTAGATGTCTCTGGTGCCTGCCCCCAACAGGAACTGTTGGCGGCTCCTCAACGACTTCTATGGCAGGGTCTCTAGCTGCGACACATGCCCCTCATCGGCCTCTTCCTCTACCTCTGCCCCTGGCAACATCTGCTTCGGGGGTAACATCCTCAGGATCTGCAGCTCGCGTCCTCACCATCTGTGAGAGAATGGAATGATAAATTTTGAACTTCAAGATCAATGAACTCGCATGATAGGAATGAAGGAAGTGAAGTTATCCTAATAGTTTCGTAGCCTCTCGAAGATAAGTACAGACGTCTCCGTACCGATCCGCAAGACTCTACTAAACTTGCTTATGACTCCTAGCATCTATGAACCTAGAGCTCTGATACCAACTTGTCACGACCCAAATTTCCCTCTGTTGGGTATTGTTATGGCACCTAGTCTTAAGGACTAGGTAAGGCTAATATTAATGGAATAACAACAACAATAATAAAATCTAATATTTTTCTAAAATAAACAATTCTTTATACATTTCATATTTCAAAAACCCGGTAGTACAAGTCATAAGATTTATAGAGTTTACTACAACTTCTAATTACAACTGTTTGGAAGTAAGAAAAACAGTGTAAATGCAAAATAGGAAGGTGAATCCGAAGCCTGCGAGCGCAACGACAGGTTTACCTTGAGTTTCCTCGGCAAGGGTCCACACAACTACTAATGATCAATACCTTGATCTGCAGAAAAATGTGCAGAAGTGTAGTATGAGCACACCACAGCGGTGACCAATAAGTATCAAGACTAACCTCGGTGAAGTAGTGACGAGGACGAGTCAAGATATCCACTGGTCAAATAAACTGAACAAGTATCAATATAGGAATAAAGGGGAAAAATGATATACACATAAAGGCTACACAATATAGCTAACAATACAGTGAATTTGATAAAGAAGGAAAAAACAATAAATATCAGCGGAAACCATGACCCAACAAAAAGATTGAATAGAACACAAACAAATCTGGAATGTAAATATACAACACGGACAGGTACTGTTTCAACAACTTCAACCACTTCTACATCAAATTTGTAGTCTTCTCCACGAGGTTTCGAACCTCGGACAAATCACCATTTACGGGTCCCAATATTCGAACCCTAACACTTGGCATCTTGCGCCCTCATTCGAGTGCTAACTGCAAGGACGACTTATGTGCCAATTGGGTCATCTCCACCCATACGGTAAGTACAACAAGAGTATCTATACTTGACAATAACAAGGAGCCATAAATCTATTACTAGTACGTAACTACGTGTATGCTTGTGCAGGTGTCCTAACATGATTCAACAACCCATAAGTATAAGGAAAGAAAGGGGCAACACGTACATTTTCATCTCACAAATTTCCACACGAATAAACTCACATCGTAAGTGTTCCAGTACACAATATCAACAACAAGGAATGCCCCCAGGCCAACACAAGTATCACAAACAATCCCTGACATAGCCCACCTTGTCTCGCCATGTGTTCAATAGTAAAGTATATGCCCGCCTTGTTTCGCCACACGTGCATAAACATGTTCCCACCTTATCTCGCCACATGTGCAACCCTCAATATCATATCCCGCCTTATCACGCCGCATGTGCAATATCAATAGTAAACACGGCACGTCAGAAACCTCGTTCAAATCCCCATATCAACAATCGCACGGCATAAACCTCATGCATCACCACAACAAGTACAACAACAACAATGGAAACAGTTTAAGATACAATAAATACATCAACTCAAGAACCTTCGATCACATGATAGGAAAAACTATTTCATGAGAAATAAACATAATAAGGATAGCTAGGCATATTAATAATCACTCAACAAGGAAGGAAAATAGCATGTAACAGCCGCACCTAATTACACGGGTTAACAACAAGAAATCAACACAAATCCGATAACTCTATTTACGAGCAAGTCAACTAAGGTATAATCTATCCAAAATTCCTTTAAGGTCGGTAGTTTCAAGGGTATTCAACAATTTCATTTAAGGACAAGCAACGTGAAAATAATCATAACCTCAGTAAAGACCAAACCATTATAGAATGAGATGAAGATAATTACAATTTAGAGATAAACAGTTAAGAAGACATAGTATGATAGTAAAAGGAAATAAAATCTTCAGATATGTCAATTAGGAGTCAAATAGGCAATAGGAGTAAATCCAAAAGTAAGAATTCTACATTTAAGCAAATAAATATGAAACTAGAATTAGGAAATTCCATCATGCCAAAGACAATTCATACTCGGCGAATATAAGGACCTAATATTCTAAAAGGGTCAACTTTCCACAAATAAGTCCGAGCATGAACTCGTCACCTCGCGTAGACGAACTACAATCATCATATAAGACTCAAATCCTAAGGGGTAATTCCCCCACACAAGGTTAGGCAAGATACTTACCTCAACCGCTCAAATCAAACTTGAAATCACGTTCTTGCCACGAGTATCCGACTCCCAATGGCCTAAATCTAATCAAATCAATAGCATCGTGTAAATAATACTACAAGCAACTAGTTTAACTAATAAATTCGAAGTGAAGACGCGAAATTAGGAAAATTGCCCAAAAAGTACCCCGGGCCCACGTCTCGGAATCAGGTAAAAGTTTATAAATTATGAACACCCGCTCAATTATGAGAACACTCGAAAAACAATCATCAAAAACCGACGTCAAAATCTCACTCAAATCTCAGAGTTTCAATTGGGGATCTTTTTCTCCCATTTCCAGACTGTTACTCTCAAATTCCTTGAATAAATGAGGAAAACCACAATAGATTAATGAAATAAAATCAAATTCGAGTAAGAAATCGTTACGCACAAGATTCCTATGAAAATCCGTCAAAGAATCGCATTCTCCCGAGCTCAAAATAAAAAATGGAGTGAAAATGAAAAACCCTCAATTCTTCCCCCTTTTCTGCCCACGCATCTGCGGATATTTTTCGCACCTGTGGTCCAACCAGTCGCACCTGTGGAAATCATTAACTCCCATATCTTCGCACCTGCGCCTCAGGCTTGGCTCCCCAATTCTGCATCTGCGAGCTTTCCTTCCGCGCCTGCGACCTCACACCTGCAGCTACCCATCCGCATGTGGCGAAAAACACGAGAACTCTAAAAACCAGCAGGTCAGCAAACTATAAATTCCCAAAACAATCCGTTAACCACCCGAAACACAGCCGAGGCCCCCGGAACCTCGACCAAACATACCAACCAATCCTATAACTCCATACAAACTTTTTCGAGCCTTCAAATAATATCACAGAACACCAAAGACGAGGATTAAACATGCATTCAAGCCTAATAAATAAGCATTCTTTCCAAATCTACAAATGATGCCGAAACATGTCAAAACTAGCCCGAATGACCTCAAATTTGACACACAGGTCACAAATGACACTACAGACCTATAGCCACTTTCGGAATCCCATTCCGAGCCTGATATCAAAATTTCACCTATCGACTGAAATCGCCAAAATTCTAACTTTCGCCAATTCACGCCTAAATCTACCACAGAACTCGAGAACACATTCTGGACGCGCTCCTCAGCCCAAAATCACCATACGAAGCTGCTGGCATCATCCATAACTCGTTCCGGAGCCGTTTAAATAAAAGTCAAATTCGGGTCAAAACTTCATTGTTTAAGCTTCCAAAACAACAATCCTTCTTCCAATTCGACTCTGAATCATCCGGTAACAGAATCCAACCATGCACGCAGGTTAATTTACATAATGCGAAGCTGTTCAAGACCTTATGCCACCGAACAGAGCTTAAATTCTCAAAATGACCGGTCAGGTCGTTATAGCTTCATCATTAACCCTGCCAGATCAAGCGCAAGTTACTGTCTGCTAAAAATGGGTAGTACCGCCGCCAAATGAGGTTGAAGGTGAAGAAAATGAACTCAAGCATCTTGTCACTGTTACTGAAGTTGAGAAAGAAGAACGACGACAACCCATTATCGACTACTTATGCTATTGGATACTTCCAGAAAATCCGAGGAGAAGGACTGAAATCCGTCGTCGTGCACCTCGCTTCCTTTACTAAAAAGATACTCTATACAACAGATCATTCAAGGGAGTACTCTTGCGATGCTTAGGGAAAGAAGAATCACTCCAAGCTTTGCAAGAGGCACATTCTGGGGTATGTGGGTCATACCAGTCTGGACCAAAGCTGCACTTCCATATAAAAAGGATGGGGTATTATTGGCCAAAGATGGTAAAATATTGCTTGGACTACACTCGAAGATGCAAGGCTTGTCAATTCCATGCAAATTTTATTTATCAACCTCATGAAGTGTTGCACTCGGCTGTTGTATCCTGGCCGTTTGACGCTTGGGGATTGGATGTTGTTGGACCACTGCCAAAGTCCTCTGGTGGCACCTATACATCTTGGCTGCAACTGACTACTTCTCAAAATGGGCTGAAGTTATTTCTCTTAAGGAGGTAAAGAAGGAAAATGTTGCAAGTTTCATCCGAGTAAACATAATCCATCGCTTTGGCATTCCTCGTTACATAATAACGGATAACGGAAAACCATTCGATAATAGGTTGATGAACAAGATTTGTGATCTCTTTGGCTTCAAACAATGTAACTCTTCTATGTACAATGCTGCCACAAATGGTCTAGCCGAGGCATTCAACAAGACTCTATGCAACTTGTTAAAGAAAGTTGTCTCCAAGTCCAAACGGGATTGGCATGGCCGTATGGAGAAAGCTTTGTAGGCATATGTGACAACTCACTGCACGCCAACATAAGCGACCCCTTATGCACTCGTTTATGGAGTTGAAGCCGTCTTGCCACTCGAGCGTCAAATACCTTCATTATGATTAGCTATTCAAGAAGGAATCACTGACGAAGAAAATGCTCGACTTCGATTAGCAGAGTTGGAGGCTCTTGATGAGAAAAGGCTGGAAGCTCAACAAAGTCTTGAATGTTATCAATCTAAATTGTCTCGCACCTTCAATAAAAGAGTTCGCCCAAGATCCTTTCAGGTAGGAGATCAAGTCCTTGCCATAAGAAGACCCATTATTACTTCCCATAAACCTGTAGGGAAGTTCACTTCAAAATGGGATGGGCCATATGTTGTGCAAGAAGCTTATTCAAGTGGGGCTCACAAGCTGGTTGATGAAGATGGCATGAGAATCGGCCCTATCGATGGCAAGTTCTTGAAGAAGTATTATCCTTTAAGTTGCAACGCTTCTTGACGCAGGAGCCTAAACAGAATCTTCCTACACCCCTGTCCCACAGGAGTCTAAACTACGTACGGCCCACAAAAAAATAACAAAAAAAGGTCCGCTAGGTTGAAAACCTAGAAAGAGGCGGCCTAGGCAAAAGTTAGGACATAAAAAAAAATCACCCTTTCTGAACTATGGTATGACTTGATCCTCTTCACCGAGGTACGTAGGCAGCTTAGAGTTTCATTCTGAGTTCAGTCGCAAAAGTTCAAAAGATACATAATCCCCCAATCGTTGTCCGAATGAAGTACGATGGAGCGTAAGTCATTCAATCAGCACTTGAAAATCGAGTTGAGATACCTGTATTGGTAAAAAAGCGTTTCACACGTAAGCCAACTCTTGACAACTTAGCCAGTTATGTGGACATAGGAGAACGCGGCATATGGATGCGATTCTTTGAAGAGGTACGGAACAAAGAGGCACGATTCAATAAACCCTCGAGCTCATCATCCACGGGGAACTCAACATGATCAAGAAAGGGAAGAGACACGGTCAGAATGAATCTGGACAAAGCTACGGGCAAATTCAAGGTCCCACAATTGATTACTCGTACGTTATGTAATTGTACACCAATTACCTTTATCATTTGTAACACCCCATTAATGTCATAATTAGTCATTAATGGGAAATCATAGCAAGATTGTACGTTATATAAAGGAATCTCCTATATAAGGGACATGAATACAGCTTGTAAAGGCATCTGATTCTCGAATACAATCTACTTTGCTTTTCTATATTTCTGCAATATTTTCTATTACTCGTTTTTCTCTATTTCCTTGATTATCAGTAACCCGTGTTCATCGGAGAAATAGATTTAGTCAAAGGATCGAATTCTTTGGTTAAACAAATTGGTTTCGTTACCGGAAATCTGATAATCTTTGTTTGCTTTTCAAGCGATATTCTCTGAACTATGTCGAACTCCAATGACAACAACCAGTAAAGAAATGGAGCCCCAGTTCCATCACCTTCAAGAACCCCATGTGGTTCAAGGGAACAATCTCTAGAAAGATCCAACAACAACAATGATAATAATGATCAAACGGTGGAACAAGATCAAGTAAAGCAAATGATTGCAGAGTGTGTGAGCCAAGCTTTGCAAGAATTTGCGAGGGGATTACCGGCAGCGTTACCTGCACCACCGACACCACCCCCCAATAATACCATCACCATGGAAAATCCTCAATCTGGGTTGGCAAACTCAGGAAGGGGAGATACTCCTAATGAATCTCTCGAAGCGAGACCAGGTATATCTAATAACTATGAATTACAAAATTTACTGCAAACAATGCAGAAACAGATGAAGGAGCAGAAGGATCGCATTGAACAAATTCCTGGAGTACCGCCTACTATCAAAGGCATTGATTCTGATAGGTATTCTCAACAACCTTGGAAGCCAAGTGCGGCTCCCTTGCCTATACCCTAGAAGTTTAAAATTCCTGACGTTCCCAAATATGATGGAACAACTGACCACATGATCATGTGACTGCTTTCACTACTGGAGTAAAAGGCAATGACTTAACAAAACAAGAGATTGAATTAGTCCTTGTCGAAAAATTTGGGGAAACACTTACCAAAGGAGCCCTAACCTGGTATTCTCTTCTCCCTGAAAATTCTATTGACTCTTTTGCTGAGCTTGCAGATTCATTTATAAAAGCACACTCTGGTACACAAAAAGTTGAGAAAAGAATGGAAGACATATTCAAAATAAAACAAGGAGTCACGGAACTACTTCGTGAATTTGTAGACAGGTTTCAACGAGAAAGAATGCAATTACCCAGGGTGCCTGATAATTGGGCAGCCATGGCATTTGCAAGCAACCTAAACGATAAAATCTCAGAAGCCATGAGACGACTTAAGGAAAGTGTATGAGAATTCCCCGCTATAACATGTAACGATGTATATAACAGGTATAGTACTAAACTCAGAATAGAAGAAGATATCATTGCTCGTTCAAGAGATAAAGATCATTCCAGATCCAGATGTCTTGAATCAGACAGAAGATAAAGTAAAAGCAAGTACGATCCTTACTTAGGACCCTCGGGACGTTATATTTGTCCTAGGTTCGAAAACACTAGTCAGACTATAGACCACCAGGAAGAGACGTAGTCTCATCCTCATCTAGATCCAGAAAAGATCAAGATGAACGAGCTAGAGGGAATACCCGAATTGGGGATCATAACTTTAATGTAAGTACTACTGAACTTGTCTCAATATTGAGGAACATGGGATACAAGGTTAAGTGGCCCAAAGATATGCGATCAAATCCAAATAGAAGGAACCCAAATCACTGGTGTGAATTCCATAACGATCACGGGCACAAGACTGCAGATTGCAGATTTTTACAAGGTGAAGTAGAAAATTTATTGAAACAGGGCTATTTAACAGAATTGTTTAGTGATAAAGGTAAACAGGCATATATGTAGAACAGGCAGGAGCCCCCAAATCCTCCTTCTCCAAAATAAATCGTCAACGTGATACACGGAGGTAAAAAAGTAAACAGAGTGGTCTGCAAAACGACCACAAAGTTCACAATTACATATGGAAAACGGGTTCGTGAAAATCTGGAAGTGGACGATATAACATTCGATGATGCAGATATCGGCGGATTAATGCTTCCTCACAACGATGCTCTGGTAATATCTTTACTTATTCATGACACTAACGTAAAAAGAGTGTTGATTGATCCAGGTAGTTCAGTCAATATCATTTTGCTAAGAGTCGTGGAAGAAATGCTATTGGGGAATCAAGTAATTCCAAGGGCACGAGCCATATCAAGGTTTGATAACTCTATGGTTATAACAAAAGGAGACATTAAGCTTAGCACTTATGTTGAGGGGGTGATGAAAAGAACCAGGTTCCAAGTCATCGATACTGACATGGCTTATAATGTAATCGTGGGAAGGCCATGTATCCACGACATGAAAGCAATACCCTCCACCTTGCATCAGGTAATTAAATTCCCCTCTGAATGGGGGATTCAGCAAATTAGAGGCGATCAGCAAACCGCACGAAATATAAACTCTGTGGTACACTACAACAAAAAATAGAGGTGGAAGAATCACAAGATAAGGGAATCTCCCAAGCGTGTAACACCGCCCAAAAAGGCATGGAAGAAATTACTACCCAAACAGGTACGAAAGGTATTATTGCTAAAACAGGTACAAAAGAAAATACTTACGAGAAGGTGAATCAAGTTACCACGGAAGGTGCATTAGACCACACGGATGCAGATTCCAGACCGGACGTCATTCATGAACTGGAGGAAGAAGAGCACATCAAAACAACTACGGAAGAGCTCGAAGTTGTTCCATTGTCTGAACAAAAGCCTGAACAGAAAGTGTATATAGGCACGAGGTTGGGCCCCGGTCGAAAAGGTAAGTTAATTGATTATTTAAAGGCTAACGCAGACTGCTTTGCATGGTCCCACTCGGATATGACAGGCATCCCACTAGAAGTGATGACTCATAAACTAAATGAAGATCCATCATTCGTACCTGTTAAGCAGAAGAAAAGAAAGCAAGGACCATTCAAGAACCAAGTGATTGACGAAGAGGTACAGAAACTCTTGAAGATTGGTTCGATACGAGAGGTAACGTACACTAACTGGCTAGCTAACACCGTGGTAGTACCTAAAAAGAATGGCAAATGGAGAGTATGCATAGATTATATTGACTTAAATAAAGCATGCCCCAAAGGTTCATTCCCATTACCACATATAGATCAAATAATTTATGCCACTACAGGTCATGAATTATTAAGCTTTTTAGATGCATATTCTAGTTATAATCAGATTAAAATGGATCCTCAGATAAGAAAAAAAATTCCTTCATTACAAACAGGGGGACTTACTGTTATAAAGTTATGCCTTTTGGCTTGAAAAATGCTGGAGCCACCTATCAAAGGTTAGTGACTAAAATGTTCCAAGAACATCTTGGAAAGACGATGAAAGTTAATATTGATGATATGTTGGTAAAATCAACACAAGAGGAAGATCATTTCCAGCATCTCTCTACTACTTTTTATATTTTACGCAGGTATAATATGAAGCTAAATCCAGAAAAATGCACTTTTGGAGTGCAATCAGGTAATTTTTTGGGTTACCTTATATCGAACAGAGTAATAGAGGTAAACCCCGCTCAAATTAAAGATATAGAAGAAATACCTGATATTTTAACAAATAAAAAAGAAGTTCAAAGACTAACAGGGAGAATAGCAGCTTTGGGAAGATTTATTTCTAAGTCTTCTGAAAATTTTTTGAAATTCTTCTCAGTTCTCAAAAGCAGAATCAGTTCGAATGGACTGAAGAATGTCAGCAAGCCCTCAAGAATCTGAAGATTTATCTATCGAAACCACCGCTGCTTTCAGAGCCAAAAGAAAGGGAAAGATTGTACATCTACCTGGCTGTTTCAAAAATTGTTGTAAGTGCAGTACTGGTAAGAGAAGAAAAAGGTAAGCAATCACCTATCTACTATGTAAGTAAAACTTTGCTAGATGCTGAAACTAGATACCCACATCTGGAAAAATTAGTCTTAGCTTTGATAATGGCATCTAGAAAATTACGACCATATTTTCAATATCACCCAATCACTGTTGTGACTTCATATCCTTTAAGAAGTATTCTGCATAAACAAGAATTGTCAGGAAGATTAGCCAAGTGGGCCATAAAATTAAGTGAGCATGAAATAATTTATCAGCCTAAGACTGCAATTAAGTCTCAAATACTAGCTGATTTTGTTGCTGACTTTAGTAATAACATTATCCATGAAGTAGAAAAAGAGTTACAACTTTTTAAAGGTGCTAATCCGGGCCTATGGATCCTATTCATCGATGGCTCCTCAAAAGGTGCCGGCTTAGGCATAGTCTTAATATCACCCACGGGTGAAAAGACACGGCAAACTATCAAGTGTTATCCTATAACTAATAATGAAGCAGAGTACAAAGCTGTTATTGCAGGGCTTGAACTCACGGGAACTCTCAATCGAGCAAATCGTGATCAACAGCGACTCCCAACTAGTAGTAAATCAGATGCACGGGACTTACATCGCTCGAGAGACTAGAATGCAATAGTATCTTGAAAAAGCACGAGAACTCGTGAGATAATTCAAAACATGGAAGGTAATGCAAATACCTAAAGAGGAAAATGCAGAAGCAGATGCATTAGCTAACCTCGCAGCAGTCACAGAAGTAACAAACAAAGACAATGCAATTGTCATCCAACTATTCCACTCAATGATCGACCAAGATAGGAATGAGGTAACTTTCAACAACTTAACCTGGGACTGGAGAAACGAAATTCTTAATTTTTTGCAGTATGGTACCATACCTGAAGACAGGAAAGCAGCACAAGCACTTCGCCGCAAAGCTGCACGGTACTGCCTTATTCGCAACTCACTTTATCGAAAGATGTTCGGAGGACCCCTAGCTAAATGCCTCGGACCTAACCAAACGGAATTTGTGATGAAAGAATTCCACGAAGGACACTGTAGAAATCACTCAGTGGCGAGATCCTTAGTGAAAACACTAATCAGAGCTGGATACTATTGGCCTAAAATGGAAGAAGAAGCCTAGAACTTCGTATCCAAATGCGACAGGTGCCAAAGGTTTGCCCATAACATGCATCGACCAGCGGAATTATTGCACCCAATAGTATCCCCATGGCCTTTCATGAAATGGGGTACGGACATAGTGGGACCTCTTCCCACAGCTAAAGGACATGTACGGTTTTTGCTCATGCTAACCGACTATTTTACAAAATGGGTAGAGGCAGAAGCGTTCAAACAAGTGCGATAAAAGGA
This sequence comes from Nicotiana paniculata, assembly GCA_005239505.1. NCBI lineage: Eukaryota > Viridiplantae > Streptophyta > Magnoliopsida > Solanales > Solanaceae > Nicotiana > Nicotiana paniculata. The sequence continues at coordinate 55,275 of ML327086.1, forward strand.
AGTTAAAAGCTTCTTATGGTGAAACATAATATGCCGCTTTGGGATACCAAAGGAGATCGCGTGCGATAATGGCCCATAATTCATAGGCTCGCAAATCACAGAATTCTTCGAAAGCTGGCAAATCAAACGGATCACTTCAACGCCATACCACCCCGTGGCTAATGGTCAAGCTGAGTAAACGAATAAGGTTATCATCAATAATCTAAAGAAGCGTCTGGATAAAGACAAAGGAAACTGGCCTGATGAGTTACCAGCGGTACTATGGGCATATAGAACAACTTCAACAACATCCACGAGAGAAACCCTGTTCGCACTTGTCTATAGCTCAGAAGCCTTAATACCTGTGGAGATTGGCGAACCAAGCATAAGGTTCGCAACATCCATGGAGGAAGCAAACGACGACAAATTGAGGACCAATCTGGACCTGCTCCAACCACGGAGAGAAGCAGCACTCATACGGATGTCAGCTAAAAAACAAATCATAGAGCGTTATTACAACCGTAAAGCTCATCTCAGGTACTTCAAGATTATACGAGGCATAGCTAGGAAGGGCTCCTATGAGTTGGAAGCTATGGACGACAGAGTTCTACCAACAAGCTGGAATGCCATCCACCTAAAGAACTATTACTTCTAAGGAAAAGAAATACCCCCGGTCAGGTATCACACGTTCGATTTTATTTTGAACATTTAAAAATTTTACTAACTTTTTTAGATGATAGACATAAAGCTANTGTCGAGATCTCATTCTTCAAAGCTCAAACACTTGGGGGACTATACAGTATGGAAGGCTAAGAAGAAGCAAAGAAGACTATCAGAATGTTAAAAGCTCGAGCCTGAAGACCAATCTACCCAACGAGACAAGTGATACGAGCAGAATCGAAAGAGATCAAAAAATTCATCCAAATACAAAGCCTAATGCAAAAATGCAAAAAACCTTCAAACATGTTCAAGTTGAAACGCAAAATATTAGTCACGAGGAAGAAATGTACATCTTTATACTTATTCAAAATTGTGGTAACAAAAACAGTTAGGGGTAAAATATCATCATCAATGTACTCATTCAAAAACTGTTATGATTAAAAACAGTTACGAAATCTTTGTACTCATATAGAAAACTATTATCAAAATAAAACAGTTATGGATGAAAGATCTAAATCCTTGTATTTGTTCAGAAAACTGTTATCAAATAAGAAAACATTTCCCTCGTACTTATTAGAAAATTGTTCCCAACAAAAGCAGTTGTGGGTAAAAACCCCAATTCTTATAACAATTGTTACTAAAAAACAGTTCCTCCCTTGTAATTACTCGAAAAAACTGTTACATACAAAAAACAATTATGAAATACAAGTGTATATCAAATCTGTTAAAAGAAAACAGTTGCAACATGAGTTTTAGACGATAATCAAACACATGTAAAAATTTGTGAAAGTTCAAACAAAAAAAATCTTTCCTCAGAAACATTCTTAAATATGTGAAAAATTCCTATCACTCTATTGCATTATTACACCTTTATGAAGTTGAGACGTCTCCTTCATTAAGTGTCGATCAAAAAAAGGCCCTCTTCCATAAATTATGCCTACTACAAAAAGGCACACATTTAATATGACACCGTGCCTATTACGAAAAGATACGAGTAATCTAAAGCATTCTATATTCAAAACTCAGAGGTAAAACTAAAACCTCGAAAAATGAAGCAAAAGACTTAAAGAGTGAAACAGAAACTCAACGGAAAATAAAAGTCATACTAGCATTAATATATTAAAACGGCTAAGTAAAAACTAAGTATTAACTTATACTTAGACGTATAGAATTTTTATACATTGAGGTGCCCCTAAGTTGTCATTTTAGGGACTTTAAAGACATCCAAGTTTACCCTCGATGGGACTGGGGATAACCACCAATTGAGACAAAGATAAAAAAAAAAGGGTGAACTAACTTCTTAAATTTCTTCAGAGGGGGGTTGACTTCACTGGCAGAAGGAGCGGAAGCAACTAGGGATGAAGAGGCACGAGCAGCAGAAGTCTCACCATCAGGTGAAGAGAGGTTATGACCTTGTTGAGCCTTCTCCATGGCTTCCTTAGTTTGATCTATTTCAGCACTAAGGTCTAAAACCTCTTGATTTATTTCCATCAATGTGTCAAGGAGAGAACCCAACTCACCTCAACAACAGTCACCTCTTCAAGATCTTCATAATCCCTTGCCCATACTTGAAGCTTAGCCCTCAATCTGTCCTTCTCTGCTTCAGTAGCTTCATGGGCAGCCCTTAACGGTACAATCAACTCCTCTAGAGTTTGAACTTTATCTAAAGCATTATGAAGATCCTCTTGAGTACGGGTGAGTGATTGCACAAGCTCACCTGAGTATTCCTCTTTTTAGCCCCAATAAGTTTTTTAAGTCTCTAATCTCCTCTGAGGTGCGGGATAGCTGCTCAACAAATGAGGACTCCAGAATACTTTTGTCTTTATCAGCCTGACTGGAAGAATCCTTCTCTACTGCCAGTTCTACCGCCATGAGCCTCATCTGCCGCTTCAAGGTACTCATTTTCTCTTCTAAGGCATCCATGTCAATCCTTAGGCTATTATATTGTGCTTTCCAGTTATCAGCATCGGCCTTCAACTCTTTTATCTCCTGATCCGTATTTGAGATCCTCTTCATGAGCTCCATGCCTATAAGATTAATCTACAAGAAATAAACCAAAGGCTTGAGCCACACTTGGATATGATAAATTTCATATACGAAAATGAAAGAGGATAACCTGCACCATACCTTCAAAGAGGTATGCACAACTTCATTGGCCCATGTAAGAGTATTATGGCTGGCTAGCTTGGTTTTCTCAGTGGGACCTATCAAAGGCTTGAGCCACACTTGGAGCTCACCCATTTTCTTGAAAAGATTCCCCTCAGCTGAAACCTCTATTATGACCTGCCGTATCTCTCTGCGGAAAGACCCTACTTCCCTAACGGAAGGCATGGAAGCAGGCAGATATAAAGACTCAACAGGCACGGAGGGTTGAAGAGTTGAGGAAGCCACGGGCAAAGCAACAGCAGAAGCCTTAATAGCCAAAGGAGCAGATGAGACAGCTTCTCTTAAAGAAGCAGAAAAACAACAGCCAAATGGACATCATCAGGAGCAAGGTCAAAAACTTCATGGAACATGTAATCTACAGACTTATGAATGGGGGAATGTGAAACATCTTTGAAGGTAGAGGGATCAACCACAGACACGGAAAGAAAAGTCATGGGTGTAGACTCATCGTCCGAAATCACCCGCCTTCTCTATGGCCTGCGCACCAAAGCACCCTCTTCTTCTTCTTCTTCTTCTTCTTATTCTTCTACGGAACGAGACTCACCAATCTTCCTCTTCGAGGAAGACGAGCCAACAATAATCTCTTGGGCCTAGGCCAAAGACATCTTCGGGATAGATGAAGCAGACACCCCACGAGCAGAGAACCCTACAAAAGGGAAAAAAGTTAAGCGATAAAGAAAGAAGAGGCTCGAGTAAGGAAAGAAGCAAGAACAAAAGATTCACTTACCGTGGGTATGTACATGCCAACTGTACTTCCCATTGAAGTACTTCCAAGATCTCTCTTCTAAAGGAGCAACGGACAACAATTTTTCTACCCAATCACGGATACCAGAGACAATATCAAAAGTACCCATGATTGCTGAGAGAAGAAGAAACAGATACGGTGTTAGTAAAACATCTCAAGTCAGAATGAGGAAAAGTAAATAGATGTGAGCTAAAGCATACTCACTTGCATGATTCCACTTCTTAGTGAAGGGAAGATTTTCTTCACCCACTAAACCAACATCGGGTACAACAACATACCGGAGGTACCAACCCTTATCCTTATCATCTCCAGGGGTTACCAACACTCTTTTGCTCCTTGCAGTCAGAGTACCTCTTGACGAAACAAGGCAGGAGAGTAGAGATGAATAAGATGGTTGAAAGTAAAAGGAACCGAGGCTAAAGAAGCTAAACTCCTAAGACATGCGACAACTCGCCACACAAGCGAACCAACTTGACCTAAGCAGATATTGAAGGAACGACAGAATTCAATTATGACTGGATCAATGGGAGGTCTAAACACTAGAGTAAAAGGGTATGTATAAAAAAAAGAATATCCCATCTTGTAAGACATTATTCTTTGATTACTATTCAGAATGTATACAGGGAAATCCGGCCTACTAAAACACTCCCTACGAACAAGGGAAATCTGACCGTCAGTAACAAGGGTTGGATACCTTTCGACACTCTCAAGGGAAGAAGATTGGTCTACGAGAACTTGATTATCTCTACCAAAGAAAAACTCAGCAGGAACAATTTCATCAACTCCAGGTTCACGAAGGCGTTCACATCTACCTCTAGACAAAGACCGGGAAGCCCTAAACTTCAGAGAAACTAGAGACCTAGCGGAAGGAGGGGAAACTATCTGAGAAGAAGAAGAGCCTCTCGAAGGAGTGGATCCTAGACTCCTAAGTCTACCACCCCTTAGACTCCTAATCAGAGTAGAAGATGGCGTTAAATTTTCAATATCCATTACTCTCTGAGGTTGATTTGAAGAAAACATATTTACAAAGGCAAGAAACATTTCTTTACAAAAGAAAAAGTTAGAAAGTGTTTCGTGGAAGTAAAAGAAAGGCATTTATACTTGAGGAAAACCGTCAAACATGGAAAAAAAGAAAAATGATGATGAAAAGTCATAATTGAAGGTGTCACTTCGGGACTAACGCAACCGCAAAAAGCCGTAAAAGGCGCCGAGTAAATGCAGAACCAATCCGAGAAGGACATATGGTAAGAGCATTAATAGAAGTGACAAAGGACGCCTATGATTCAGAGAAGGATACAATGTTTCGAGGTAAAGCAACGGCAAAATATTCCCTCCATAAATGAGTATCCACTTACCAAATATTAATCGATAAATATATGGTAAGTGGGGGGACTATCTGTATTGGTAAAAA